>WNWK01056058.1:0-11106 GCA_009830355.1 Cherax destructor
AACACACCAAATGACATGGTGAAGAAGCAGAAACATTTTCACTCCATCGGAAGACCGCGCACACCATTAGCACTTATCATAAATTCGAAAAGAAATGGATAACTTGTCCACTCAGCACCTGAAACAGATTCATGGAGTTCCCTATTTATATATAAAAGTTCAAAGTACCACTAACACGAGCTCTCAGTATTCTTCGAAGAGCTTGGATCTAGGTGAAATACCATAGACCTTAAAGAGTGCAGACATAGCTCCTTTGTATAAGGGAGGTAGCAGAGCACTAGCTAAAAATTACAGACCAGTAGCCCTAACTTCTCACATAAATCTTCGAAATAGTAATGAGATGTAACTTAGAAATTTTATTAAACAGCACAGTTTTAGAGCGAGACGATCATGCCTGTCACGGATGCTGAACCATTGTGACAGAATTACAGAGGCGTTGCAAAAAAAAACCGCAGATGTGATTTGAATGTATTTTGCAAAGGCGCTTGAGACATGCGAGCATGGGGTGACTACACACAAAATGAGGGTCATAGACATAACTAGGTAGGTAGGTAGACGGATATTCAGCTGGCAAATAGCTCAAAAAATAGCAGTAGCAAACAAAATCCAGTATTAGCAAAACAAAAAGCTCAGTTCCCCAAGGCTCAGTCCTGGCGCCTCTACTGTTTATCCTCATAGAAGACATAAGTAAAAACACTCATCAGTTTCGTATTGTTTGTGGATACCAAAATAAGCATAAAAATCACCTCGACAAAGAACATGGTAAAATTGCCAGAAGATATAAGGAGGGTTTTCCAGTGTTCGGTGGAGAACATGACGTTCAGTGTTCGGTGGAGAACATGACGTTCAGTGTTCGGTGGAGAACATGACGTTCAGTGTTCGGTGGAGAACATGACGTTCAGTATTCAGGGGGAAACATGACTTCAGTGTTCGTGAGAACATGACATTCAGTGTTCAGTGAGAACATGACATTCAGTGTTCGGTGAGAACATGACATTCAGTATTCAGTGGAAACATGACTTCAGTGTTCGGTGGAGAACATGACTTCAGTTTCAGTGAGAAACATGACATTCAGTATTCAGTGGAAACATGACATTCAGTGTTCGTAGGAAACATGACATTCAGTGTTCAGTAGGAAACATGACATTCAGTATTCAGTGGAGAAACATGACTTCAGTGTTCGTGAGAAACATGACGTTCAGTGTTCGTGAGAAACATGACTTCAGTGTTCAGTAGAAGAGAACATGACGTTCAGTGTTCAGTGGAGAACATGACTTCAGTGTTCGGTGAGAGAACATGACGTTCAGTGTTCAGTGAGAACATGACTTCAGTATTCGTGGAAACATGACGTTCAGTGTTCAGTGAAAACATGACATTCAGTATTCAGTAGAGAACATGACATTCAGTGTTCGGTGAGAACATGACATTCAGTGTTCAGTGAGAAACATGACGATTCAGTGTTCAGGTGAAACATGACGTTCAGTATTCAGTGGAAACATGACTTCAGTGTTCAGTGGAGAAACATGACATTCAGTGATTCAGTGAGAACATGACTTCAGTAGTTCAGTAGAACATGCAACATTCAGTGATTCAGTAGAAACATGACATTCAGTGTTCAGTGAAACATGAACATTCAGTAGTTCAGTGAGAACTGCACATTCAGTGTTCAGTGAAACATGACATTCAGTTTCAGTGAGAACATGACGTTCAGTATTCAGTGAGAACATTCAGTATTCAGTAGAGAAACATACATTCAATGTTCAGTGAGAACATGACATTCAGTATTCAGTGAGAACTGCAACTTCAGTATTCAGTGAGAAACATGACATTCAGTGTTCAGTGAAACATGACATTCAGTGTTCGGTGAGAACATGACATTCAGTGTTCGGTGAGAACATGACATTCAGTGTTCAGTAGGAAACATGACATTCAGTATTCAGTGAGAAAAATGACATTCAGTGTTCGGTGAGAACATGACATTCAGTGTTCAGTAGAAACATGACGTTCAGTGTTCGTAGAGCATGACATTCAGTATTCAGGGGAAACATGACGTTCAGTGTTCAGTAGAGAACAGACATTCAGTATTCAGGTAGAGAGAACAGCGTTCAGTATTCGTGGAAACGCAACATTCAGTGTTCGGTGAAAACATGACATTCAGTATTCAGGTGAGAAACATGACATTCAAATGTTCAGTGGAAACATGACATTCAGTATTCAGTGAAACATGACATTCAGTGTTCGGTGAGAGAAACATACGTTCAGTGTTCAGTAGAGAACATGACATTCAGTATTCGGTGAGAAACATGACATTCAGTGTTCGGTGGAAACATGACATTCAGTATTCGTGGAGAACATGACATTCAGTGTTCAGTAGAAACATGACATTCAGTGTTCAGTGAGAACTGCACATTCAGTGTTCAGTGAGAACATGACATTCAGTATTCAGTGAGAACATGACATTCAGTGATTCGGTGGAAACATGACGTTCAGTGTTCGGTGGAAACATGACGTTCAGTGTTCGGTGGAGAACATGACGTTCAGTGTTCGGTGGAGAACATGACGTTCAGTATTCGTGAGAGAACATGACATTCAGTATTCGTAGAGAACATGACATTCAGTATTCGGTGGAGAACATGACGTTCAGTAGTTCGGTGAAACATGACATTCAGTAGGCAGTGAGAACATGACATTCAGTGTCGGTGGAAACATGACGTTCAGTGGGCGGTGGAAACATGACATTCAGTAGGCAGTGGAAGAAACATGACATTCAGTAGGCGGTGGAAACATGACGTTCAGTGGGCGGTGGAGAACATGACATTCAGTGGGCGGTGAAACTGACGTTCAGTAGGCGGTGGAGAAACATGACGTTCAGTGGCGTGAAACATGACGTTCAGTGTTCGGTGAAACATGACGTTCAGTGGGCGTGGAGAACATGACATTCAGTGGGCGGTGAAACATGACGTTCAGTGGGCAGTGAGAACATGACATTCAGTAGGCGGTGGAGAACATGACGTTCAGTGGGCGGTGGAGAACATGACGTTCAGTGGGCGTGAGAACATGACGTTCAGTGGGCGGTGGAGAACATGACGTTCAGTGGGCGTGAAACATGACGTTCAGTGGGCGGTGGAGAACATGACGTTCAGTGGGCGGTGGAGAACATGACGTTCAGTGGGCGGTGAGAACATGACGTTCAGTGGGCGGTGGAGAACATGACGTTCAGTGGGCGGTGGAGAACATGACGTTCAGTGGGCGGTGGAGAACATGACGTTCAGTGGGCGGTGAGAACATGACGTTCAGTGGGCGGTGGAGAACATGACGTTCAGTGGGCGGTGGAGAACATGACAGTTCAGTGGGCGGTGGAGAACATGACGTTCAGTGGGCGGTGGAGAAGACCATGGGGGGGAACATTCAGTGGGCGGTGGAGAACATGACGTTCAGTGGGCGGTGGAGAACATGACGTTCAGTGGGCGGTGGAGAACATGACGTTCAGTGGGCGGTGGAGAACATGACGTTCAGTGGGCGGTGGAGAACATGACGTTCAGTGGGCGGTGGAGAACATGACGTTCAGTGGGCGGTGGAGAACATGACGTTCAGTGGGCGGTGGAGAACATGACTTCAGTGGGCGGTGGAGAACATGACGTTCAGTGGGCGGTGGAGAACATGACGTTCAGTGGGCGGTGGAGAACATGACGTTCAGTGGGCGGTGGAGAACATGACGTTCAGTGGGCGGTGGAGAACATGACGTTCAGTGGGCGGTGGAGAACATGACGTTCGGGCGGAGAACATGACGTTCAGTGTGCGGTGGAGAACATGACGTTCAGTGTTCGGTGGAGAACATGACGTTCAGTAGGCGGTGGAGGACATGACGTTCAGTGTTCGGTGGAGAACATGACGTTCAGTGTTCGGTGGAGAACATGACGTTCAGTGGGCGGTGGAGGACATGACGTTCAGTGGGCGGTGGAGAACATGACGTTCAGTGGGCGGTGGAGAACATGACGTTCAGTGGTGATAAGTTGCAACTGCTTAACCATGGAAAAATGAGACACTGAGTACAAGATGCAAGATCACCAAATAGAAAGTAGAAAAATGTGAAAGAACTGGGTTTAATAATGTGACCTTTAGAAAACTAAGGCAAATGTCATGAAAACTACGAAAATGGCAGTCAGGTGACCTTTAAAAAAATAAGACAAATGTCATTAAATCCATGAAAATGACAGGGTTCTTAATGAAAAACTCCATAACTAGGGAAACAGTGCCTGTCGTAACACTATTCAAATTGCTTGTACTCTTCACTTAGAATCTTGTTGAGAGTTGAGAGCCCCGTTCAGGGCAGGGAAGATATCAGAACTGAAACAGATACAGATCATTTACGACCCACATAAAACCAATAACTCATTTAAATTACTAAGAACGCCTTGAAGTTCTGAATATGTACTCACTGGAGTAGATGAGAGAGAGATACATGATAATATATACCTGGAACGTACTCGAGGACCTTGTCCAAAATTTGCATATTGCCCTAACATACTGGAGAGAGAGATACGGAAGGAAGCGTACAATTATCCCAGTGAAAAAGCATGGGAAGCCGTGGCCACAATAAGAGAACATTGTATCAACATTCGAGGGTCCCAGACTATTCAATATCTTACCTGAAGATATCAGAAACACTGCTGGGATAAGTGTAGAAGTCTTCAAGAGGAAACTGGACAAGTACCTCCACCAGATGCCAGATCAACCAGGATGTGATGGCCAGCGGGCCACCAGTTAGAGCCTAGTTGACCAGGCAAGCACCTGTGTGTACTCACCTGTTTGTGGTTGCAGGGGTCGATTCACAGCTCCTGGCCCCCACCCCTTCGCTGGTCGCTACTAGGTCCACTCTCTCCCTGTTCCAAGAGCTTTATCGTACCTCATCTTAAAGCTATGTATGGATCCTGCCTCCAATCCTTCACTCTCCAGATTGTTCACCTCCTGACAACTCTAATGTTGATGAAATACTTGTTGCTGTGTCCCATCTCTGAAATATCCTGTTTCTATCCACTTTGTCAATTCCTCGTTATCATGTGTGTGTGTGTACTCACCTAACTGTGGTTGCAGGGGTCGAGACTCAGCTCAGCTTGTGTGTGTGTGTGTGTGTGTGTGTGTGTGTGTGTGTGTGAAGACAAACAAGATAAAATATTCATCAGCACTGCTATAATTCCCAGCAAGCTTTTAGTGTTAATAATCAGTCAAAAAGGTGGGAATTGCATTTTCATGTCTCTCATTATTGTTGTGTCGACGACCTGCCAGGGAGAACACTCTGGAGGGCAACTATGTTTCCAGTGAGGATAACTATCATATAGAATAGTGTAGCAACACACTGCTGGTGTTGCCACAATGTAACTATCATATAGAATAGTGTAGCAACACACTGCTGGTGTTGCCACAATGTAACTATCATATAGAATAGTGTAGCAACACACTGCTGGTGTTCCCACAATGTAACTATCATACAGAATAGTGTAGCAACACACTGCTGGTGTTGCCACAATGTAACTATCATATAGAATAGTGTAGCAACACACTGCTGGTGTTCCCACAATGTAACTATCACATACAACAGTTTAACAATAATGTCAATTTATCAAATTTTGTCCTAATATTAACAATTTTAAATGATCTATATATATATATATATATATATATATATATATATATATATATATATATATATATATATATATATATATATCTGGGTTTAAAATGCACTAAGCTGATACAAGTCAGTAAAATACCTTTCTATCTCTCACTCACAGAACGACACCGTGAGGCTACTGTGGGCTTATCACCCTGACGACCCCGTGGACCCGGAGAGCCCACGACCACGTCTGCACTACCACGGTGCCTCCAGAAGGGGAGCCAAGTCCATGTTCCTGCTGGAGAGGGGGCAGAAATCCCCCTCGTCTAACTCCTTCACTCACCCCCCATCCCACTCCCCGGATTTCTCCCCATCTGGATTCCCTCCCTCACCTTCCATCCCACAACACTCCGGGGGTCACTACCACCACCACCACCATCACCACCACCACCACCCACTCACCCGCTCGTGGTTACTAACCCACCCTGGGGTCGAGGTGGGACCCACCAGTGATACAGTGTACTGGTGTAAAGTGTTCAAAAGACCCACTCTTGTACAGAAGAACCACGTTATAAGAGTGAGTAACTTTACTGATGAATAACATGTACAACACTTGGGTAACGTAAGACACATGTACAACCCTGGGTAACTTAAGACACATGTACAACACTTGGGTAACTTAAGACACATGTACAACACTTGGGTAACTTAAGACACATGTACAACACTTGGGTAACTTAAGACACATGTACAACACTTGGGTAACTTAAGACACATGTACAACACTTGGGTAACTTAAGACACATGTACAACACTTGGGTAACTTAAGACACATGTACAACACTTGGGTAACTTAAGACACATGTACAACACTTGGGTAACTTAAGATACATGTACAACACTTGGGTAACTTAAGACACATGTACAACACTTGGGTAACTTAAGACACATGTACAACACTTGGGTAACGTAAGACACATGTACAACACTTGGGTAACTTAAGACACATGCACAACACTTGGGTAACTTAAGACACATGTACAACACTTAAGACACATGTAGAACACGTAAGGCACATGTACAACACTTGGGTAACTTAAGACACATGTACAACACTTGTGTTAGCTTAATAAGACACATATGTATCTTTATTGATAAGACATATGTACAACACCTGTTATCTTTTTATCATTTTAAAGACGTTTCGCCAAGCCAGTGGCTTTATTCAATCATTTTAAAGACGTTTCGCCAAGCCAGTGGCTTTATTCAGTACAAATATTAGTGGGGAGCAAAACTGGAACTTTTCTGGCTAAATCTTCATAACGCGACTGTATATAAACCACGGAACGGGTGGGATTCAAACCCATGGCGAGACAGCACACTGGCCTGTGTGTGTACTCACCTATTTGTGGTTCCAGGGGTTGATTCACAGCTCCTGGCACCGCCTCTTCGCTGGTGTGTGCGCGCTCGCTCGCTCGCTATTATTAGGCTCTTGATCCAAGAAATAAAAGCAATCTTTACCTTCAATTAAACCAAATTATTTTTCAATTTCCCAGACAATATGTGACCCTTACGGGTTTATAACCTTATATAAATAATAAATAAAAATAATAGTAATCAAAATAATCCAGTAATGCATTATAGGGATTATATTTAAATATTTATAAATAAGTGTGAAATGCTTCAGACTCGATCCTCCGTCTGGGGACTAACCCCCTGATCTCCCAGGCCGGAATTTTAACACTTCCTTTTTTCCATTTGCAGTACGAGCCGGTGTTCACCTCTGGCAATGAGCAATATGTGCACCACATGATCGTGTACGAGTGCACAGACCTCACTAACCTGGAACCAGAGCTGGACGCAGCGTTCGAGGAGCTGGCGTCATCTGGCGGTCATGTGTGCTACCAGACTGACACCTCACAGCTGGTGTACACCTGTAACCACGTTGTGGTAGCCTGGGTGTAGGCTCTGAGGTGAGTAGGCTGTGTGGTAGGTAGGCTGTGTGGTAGGTAGGCTGTGTGGTAGGTAGGCTGTGTGGTAGGTAGGCTGTGTGTGGTGGGTGGGCTTTTGTGGTAGGTGGGCTGTGTGGTTAGGTAGGCTGTGTGGGTAGGTGTGCTGTGTGGTAGGGTAGGCTCTGTCGTAGGTAGGCTCTGAGGGGGAGTAGGCTGTGTGGTAGGTAGGCTGTGTGCTAGGGTAGGCTGTGTGGTAGGTAGGCTGTGTGGTAGGTAGGCTCTGAGGTGAGTAGGCTGGGTGGTAGGCTGTGTGGTAGGTGGTGTGTGTAGGTAGGCTGTGTGGTAGGTAGGCTGTGTGGTGGTAGGCTCTGAGGTGGTGGAGGCTCTGTCGTAGGTAGGCTCTGGGTGAGTAGGCTGTGTGGTGGTAGGCTCTGTGGTAGGTAGGCTCTGTCGTAGGTAGACTGTGTGGTGGTAGACTTGTGTAGGTAGGCTCTGATTGTGAGTATTTTAAGGTGGGGTCAGTCCTTCCTCCGAACAGTTTGAAGGGGGTCAGTCCTTAACCTCACAGTAACAGTTTGAAGGGGGGAGGTCAGTCCTTCAACCTTACAGTCAGTTTGAAGGGGGTCAGTCCTTCAACCTTATAGTAACAGTTTGAAGGGGGGTCAGTCCTTCAACCTTACAGTAACAGTTTGAAGGGGGTCAGTCCTTCAACCTCACAGTAACAGTTTGAAGGGGGGTCAGTCCTTCAACCTCACAGTAACAGTTTGAAGGGGGTCAGTCCTTCAACCTTACAGTAACAGTTTGAAGGGGGTCAGTCCTTCAACCTTACAGTGACAGTTTGAAGGGGAGGTCAGTCCTTCAACCTTACAGTAACAGTTTGAAGGGGGTCAGTCCTTCAACCTTACAGTAACAGTTTGAAAGGGGGTCAGTCCTTCAACCTTGCAATAACAGTTTGAAAGGGGAGGTTGTCCTTCAACCTTGCAATAACAGTTTGAAAGGGGGGTCAGTCCTTCAACCTTGCAATAACAGTTTGAGGGGGTCAGTCCTTTAACCTTTCAGTAACAGTTTGAGGGGTCAGTCCTTCAACCTTGCAATAACAGTTTGAGGGGGTCAGTCCTTCAACCTTGCAATAACAGTTTGAGGGGGTCAGTCCTTCAACCTTGCAGTAACAGTTTGAGGGGGTCAGTCCTTCAACCTTGCAAACAGTTTGAGGGGGTCAATCCTTCAACCTTGCAGTAACAGTTTAAGGGGCAGGTCAGTCCTTCTATCTTGCAGTAACAGTTTGAGGGGAGGTCAGTCCTTCTATCTTACAGTAACAGTTTAAGGGGCAGGTCAGTCCTTATATCTTGCAGTAACAGTTTAGGGCAGGTCAGTCTTCTATCTTGCAGTAACAGTTTAAGGGCAGTCCCAGATGTGTTCCTTCCATCTTGATTAGTTTAAAAAACTTAAAGTGTCAAGTGAACAAGGATCTTGCAGACCATGTTGAAAATCAAGCTGGAAAGTTCCAGCCCTCTTTCAAAGCTGTTTAAGTGCTTGTCCCTGAGTGTGTTAAGCTTCACCACTTGTCGTTAGTAAGCTTTACCACTTGTCGTGTAAAAGGCTTTACCATTTGTCGTGTAGTAAGCTTTACCACTTGTCGTGTTTTAAGCTTTTACACTTGTCGTGTAGTAAGCTTTACCACTTGTCGTGTAGTAAGCTTTACCACTTGTCGTGTAGTAAGCTTTACCACTTGTCGTGTAGTAAGCTTACCACTTGGGCGTGTAGTAAGCTTTACCACTTTGGGCGTGTAGAAGCTTTACCACTTGTCGTGTAGTAAGCTTTACCACTTGTCGTGTAGTAAGCTTTACCACTTGTCGTGTAGTAAGCTTTACCACTTGTCGTGTAGTAAGCTTTACCACTGGTCGTGTAGTAAGCTTTACCACTGGTCGTGTAGTAAGCTTTACCACTTGTCGTGTAGTAAGCTTTACCACTTGTCGTGTAGTAAGCTTTACCACTTGTCGTGTAGTAAGCTTTACCACTTGTCGTGTAGTAAGCTTTACCACTTGTCGTGTAGTAAGCTTTACCACTTGTCGTGTAGTAAGCTTTACCACTTGTCGTGTATAAGCTTTACCACTTGTCGTTAGTAAGCTTTACCACTTGTCGTTAGTAAGCTTTACCACTTGTCGTGTAGTAAGCTTTACCACTTGAAATTAGACAAGTTTTACGCCTCAATATTTTTGTTATTTTCATTTTTTCTTTACTAGAAACAATACAATAATATATATATAATGTATATATATATAATAATTATATAATAATATTATTTTATATATATTTATATATATATATAAAATAATATATATATATATATATATATATATATATATATATATATATATATATAATATAATATACATGCAATAAAATCACTGAAAAAGATATCACTATATAAAATACATACAACACTTTTCCATTCACTTTTATACACACCAAAACCCCCCCCACACACACACACACACACACACACACAGCTGGTGGCACTCTCATAGATGGAGGAATTTACAGGAGGGAGAGGGAGGAGAGGGAAGGGAGAGGAGAGAGGGAGGAGAGAGGGAAGGGAGGGAGAGAGGGTCATAAGGCTGGTAATGTACAATACAAATCACTCTGAAAATTTAAATGGATTATTGTAGTTCCTGAATAATTCTAAATTAATATATATATATATATATATATATATATATATATATATATATATATATATATATATATATATATATATATATTTTTTTTTTCTTTACAATAATAATTTTCCCCTTATTTCTCACCCTTTTTCTTGTTGTCTAGGGGTTGTCTTTTTCCCCCTGAGGCTGGCTCCCTTTTTAAACCCAAAAGGGGCCGAAGTTCTACATGCTGGAGGTCCACTACGACAACCCTAATGGGCACACTTTTAAGGACGAGGGGGGATACGCATTATATATACCCCGGGAGCTGCGTTACTACGACGCGGGTTTAAGTTTAAAAATACAGCTTAGTTACTAAGACCCAGTTACTAAGGCCCCTACCCCCCTCCATGACTGGCATTATTATTATTATTATTATTATTATTATTATTTTTTTCACAAAAGCTACAAAATGTTAAAGGTTATTTTGCACTACCGGAAAAAAAGAAAAACAAAAGTCTATTTTTTTAAGTTTAGAAAATGTATGGGGGAAAAGGGGGTTATTTAGCCTCTTGCCCCCGGGCATTTTAGTCGCCTCTTACAACACACACTTACGGAGGAAAAATTCTGTTCCACTTCCCCCTGGAGATAAGAGGAAATAAACAAGAACTAGTAAAAAAAAGAAAACCCAGAGGTGTGTGTTATATTTCTTTGTACATGTATGAGTAGGGGACCTAAGTGTGGGGAGAAGTAGCAAGATGTACCTGAAATCTTTCATGTTTTTTGGGGAAAAAAGACAAAACAATCCTACCATCATGTAAAACAATTACAGGGTTCTGTTTTACACTAATTTGGGAGGACGGGGGGGGCCCCCTGGGTGGTTGCTGTCTACCAACCTACT
>WNWK01056059.1:0-11106 GCA_009830355.1 Cherax destructor
GGTAACTTCCCAAAAAATCATAAATTTTTTTTGTCAACAAAATACAAAAACTGGTTTTTTTATACATAACCTTAGGTTATCGTATAATAATTTCTTCAAGTTAAAAAATCTTTTATTATTTAAAATTAAGTACATTTTTTAAAAATTTTTCAAAAATGTTTTATGAACTAACACCCAGGATGCCCCCCACAAATCCACAACACCCAGGATGACACCCACCCGTCCACTAACACCCAGGATCCACCCCCACCGTCCACTAAAACCCAGGATGCCACCCACACCAGTCCACTAACACCCCGGATGCCCCCCACCGTCCCCTAACACCCCGGATGCCACCCCACCAGTCCACTAACACCCAGGATCCACCCACCCGTCCTCTAAACACCCAGGATCCACTGATCTAAAAATCCACTGACCTACCCCGCATCCACTGATCTACCCCAGCATCCACGATCTCCCCCGCATCCACTGACCTCCCCCAGCATCCACTGACCCTACCACAGCATCATCTGGAGGTTCATCAATCGGGTTATTTAATCATCTCGGGATCTACCTGATTTCCTCCCCACTTGTAGATGGTTAGGGGGTTCGTCGGAAAAGGACAAGTTTTTCCCTGACGGGTCTTAGTCAGATGATGCCCCGCCGTTAATTTTTGGTATCTCAGAGTCCTTCCCTGGCAACAGTCCCCCCCTTTAAAAATTATGGTCAGGAGGATGAGGAGGGGGTGTTGTTCGATGGAAATTCTCCCCCCGGGTCTATTCCAGATGGACCCATCCCCGGCTCCCTGTCATGTGATAGCTGAGCCCCAGTCTCCCAGGGGAGGGGTAAAAGTCCCCCCTCATCGTTGGCCCAACTGATCCCAGGCCTAGCCCTTTCCCTCACTCCCGGGGCTCGTAGGAAAGCAGGCCTCTGGTCTGCCAACTTTCCCCCCCCAGGAGGCTGGGGGGAAGGGGAGTTTTTTGGGGCTGCAGATGGAGCAAGTTCAGGGGGGGGTTAAAGACGAAATTGCCCTTTTTTTTATTATACAAATATTTCAATAAAAATTGTCAGTGAATTAAAATTTGAAATTAGACAATGATTTTTTTTAGAGACGTTTTGCCTTACAGTTATACAAAAAAAAAAAAACCTATTTGATGGGGTGAAGAAATCCCCCCCCAAAAAATTGGTAAGATATCAATGTTCTAGTTGAAATCAGATGAAAGACAAGACTTTGGTTATGGAAATACTGAGTGGTTTGAGCTTTTTTTCAACAGATTGCTTTTAAAAATGTTGAAATACATGTTTTTCATTTATTTGGGAAAACAAAACTCACTAACAACAAACTGTAAAAAACATCCAAACCCCTCTGTAATTCAATAGAACCATCATTCCTCAATAAGCCATAGAATCGAGTATGATAAATATTCTTTCTTGCATGAGAGGGATTATAATGTCAAAACTATTCCCGGGGGGAGGAGGTGTTGATCCCCCGGGGAATTTCTGACCGGGTCTTTCCCGATGGCAACCCCCTCACTCCCTGTCATGGGAGTATCAGAAAACCTATGTCTCCCTGGGGGGAGGGGACAAACCCCCCTTTTTCGGTGGGACCAATGTCCCCAGGCCTACCATCCCCCCCAACCGACTGGTAGGGAAAAGCTAGGCCTCACGGGTTCCCATCTTCCCCAGGGATGGGCAGGTTACGAGCTAATTGGGGCAAGCTCCAGCCTTGGGCCCTACCCCGCCCAGAAGGGCTGGGGTTTCACGTCTTATTCCTGAATTGTAAATTTTATAAGTGTACAAATCTTAAGCATTCGAACGCCCGTTCCAGAGCAGTAAACCCACCATGCTTATCAGGCTGCAAGGCCACTGGGGCATCCCCGCTCCCCCTACTCCTCCCTAAGTTGTCATGGTAGTAGTAATAATAAAAAAAAAATAATAATAATAATAATATATTTAGACGGGCAATGATACATAGTTAGGTAGCATTATACATAGGATAAATGAGAGACATCCCAAAAACCCCCCTAATATGCTATGCATTGTGAATTTCAAGTGAAACAACCCCAAAAATCACAATTTTAGGGGAAAAAAAAAACCTGACTAATTGCCAACATGTCTTTTTACTGACATAAAAAAAAAATCATTTTAGTATAAACATACATACTTAGAAATATGATGAAATAAACAGTTGCATCAACTTGTTGCCAGAATTATGCACTTTTTTTTGGTAAAAAAAATTCTTTCCATAATATTTCGATTTTAATTTTTTTTTAAATCGACAGACCTCATCCCCCCCCCAAGTTTGGGGTATCACAACTATAGGGGGGCGGGAAAAAAATTTATAAAAATTTAAATGATTATATAGAAAAAAATTTCTTTAAATCATTGGCAATACAATGGTAAAAAATAATTAAAAATGACGTTTTTTAAGGAATTACGTTTTATCATGTCCCAGCTATATTATTAAAAAAAATTTGTTTTTTTTGCTATTTTTTTTTATTATTCATTTTAAAAAAAATTGACATTTGGCATCTAAAAAGGGGGGGGTTTATACTTGATTTTAAAGGAACGTCGGGGCACCAAAAAAACGCATTATTCGAACATCAACTCTAAGGTTGTTTATCTTCACAATTGACTAATATGACATTAAAACTAAAAAATACGCGGTAATATCGGTCTCTATCAGATAAAAACAAAGTTATTTCCCCCTCCCTACCACGGGTAGGGGCAACCCCGGGCAGAGAGTTCCCCAAAATCCAGACCCTGCGAAACTGGGCCAGCTAGCCAATAAGATTCATCCCAAATAGGGAAAATTTCTACACCCTAGGAAGGTTAAAAGGCACCACGTGTCCCAAATGCAAGTTTTTTCAGACGAACTCCGCTGGGTGGGTGACCCTAGCTCAAGTCCCTTCAAAGCCGTCAACATGACTCAAGAAAACGTTGACCCGTGCAAACAAACCATCCCCGGGTGGGGCAACCCCCGGGCAGAGAGTCTGAACTCCCCGACCTGCGTAAATTTTGTTGACGGCTTTGAAGGGGACTTGAGCTGGGGTTCGTCACGGCCATGCTAGCTGACATTCGTCGGGAAAACTGAATTGTGGACACAGTGGTGCCTAGCTAACCTTCCTATGGTGTGAAATATACCTAGTTGGGTGAATCTATTGGCTAGCTGGCCCAGTGGTTTACGGGGCGGTCGGGAGTTCTGGACTCTGACAGGTTTGAACCCAAGTGGTTTAGGGGAAATAACTTTGTCTTTATCTGATGGAGACTCGCTATTATGCCTGCTTGTATGTTACTATAGTTTTTTAAAATATTTAGATCAATTGTGATAGATAAACAAGCAGTAAGTTGATATTGAGTAATATGACGTAATTTCTGGTCCCTCGGGCGTTCCTGATTGCCAAAAAGTCAAGTAAAACCCGCCCCCTCATATGATGCCAAATCGCAATTATTTTATTACAATGAATAAAAAAAATAGCACAAAAAAACTATTTTTAATAATATATGGCTGAACATGATATAAATGACAGTAATTCCTTGTAGAAACGTCATTTCATTACACTCAACACTGATAAGACCTTCTATATTATGTTTGGAAAGAGAGTAGGTGATCCACAATTAAACATTAAGATCAACACTACACCTATTGCTAAACATAATGAGGGCAAGTTCCTGGGGCCCTTTACCTTTACAGCAGCCTGAAATTCAGCACCCATATCCAACACATAACAAAGAAAGTGTCCAAAACTGTTGGGATCCTCTCTAAGATACGGTATTATGTACACAATCAGCCCTACTCCACTATCTCCACTCATCTATCCCTACCCCACATATGCCATTTGTGCATGGGGATCATAGAAATTACCCATCTAAAGCCAATAATAACCCAACAAAAAGCCGCAGTAAGAATTTTCACGCAATCCAACGCTAGGCAGCACACCCCCACTCTTCAAAGACCTAAACCTACTCACTGTTCAGAACATCCATACTTACTACTCTTATCTACATTTATAGAACCATAAATTCCAACTTTAACACTGAGCTAAAACACTTTCTTGACAGTTGTGACAGGACCCATAGAAAATAAACCAGACATAAACATCTCTTTGACTTTCCCCCGTGTCCGACTAAATCTATACAAAAATTCAATGCGCATAAAGGGCCTAAAATATGGAACTCCCTGCCTGAAAACTCTAGAACTGCAGACACAACCTCCATTTTCAAAAGCACCGTTAAAAAACATCTTATCTCACTTACGCACCCAACCAGTAGCTAACCACATGAAAACTACTTTATCTTGCACATACCCACAGCAAAATACACTTATTGATATCAGTGATTTCCTTAATTTGCAATGACTGTAACCAAAATTCTAATACAACTATTGCTTCATAATTCTTAAGCTAGTCATAAGTTTGCCTAAGACACTCCAATATAGAAACGGTATTATGCTAATACTACCTTTACCATTAATATATAAACTAATTAGTAAATTCTTAAACTAATTGTTAAATTCTTAAATGTTTAAATTTCAGTCTACCTGGAGTCTACCGGGAGAAATTTCCCGGGGGTCAACGCCCCGCGGCCCGGTCCGTGACCAGGCCGTGACCTAGTCTCACTGCAATTACCTAACCTTACTATCAGTATAATCATTGTGTCACAATTGAGTAAAACCTATCATAAGACTTTCCCGAAAAGCCTAGGCATCCTAGGTATATTATT
Organism: Cherax destructor; assembly: GCA_009830355.1. NCBI lineage: Eukaryota > Metazoa > Arthropoda > Malacostraca > Decapoda > Parastacidae > Cherax > Cherax destructor. The sequence continues at coordinate 4,702 of WNWK01056059.1, forward strand.
GGCCATCTTGTAATATCTTCTTCATAAAATGTATAATTATAAGTACACCCCACTTTGTATATTACTAGAAATAAAGAATTTGAATTTGAATTTAGATTTAGATTTTGCCACCGAAGTGGCTATTTATTGTGCACCCCATATCCATCCTGTGGACGGTAGCGCAAGAGCATATGGATAACAAAAGGCCTAGGCACTAGGCCCCCAAAAAAGGGTTAACAATTGTACATTTGGATTTATATCTACATTTCACTTATCTGTTACAAGCAAATTTAGGAAATTTGCTTAGGGTAACTGGTATCTTATTTCATGAATAAGATATCTTGACATGTCACATAGGTTATTATACTGTCTATCTCTGTATTCCTCAATAAGTGGCAATTCAGTACATAGTGTTCAAGACAGTGACCATATGCCTGATCACATAATTTGCATTTAGTTTGATCATCATCTGTGTCTCCCAAACTGCCAGAAGTACTTGAGCCAAGCCAAGCCTGGCCACTACAACAACAGTCAGTCTGTTCACATTGCAAGTTGCTCCACAAACGTGCCCATCTATACTCACGTTATCATGATTTTAGATTTTTAGATTTTACCACCGAAGTGGCTGTTTATTGTGCACCCCATATCCATCCTGTGGACGGTAGCGCAAGAGCATAAGGATACAAAGGACTAGTTACTAGGCCCCAAAGGGTTAACAATTATACATTTGGGTTTATATCTACATTTCAATTATCTGTTACAGTAAAATTGGTATCTTCTTTCATGAATAAGATATCTTGACATGTCACATAAGTTATTATACTGTCTATCTCTATATTCCTCAATAAGTGCACAATTAAGCACATAGTGTTCAAGACAGTGACCATATGCCTGATCACATAATTTGCATTTAGTTTGATCATCATCTTTGTCTCCCAAACTGTCAGAAGTACCTTAGCCAAGCCTAAGCCTGGCCACTACAACATCAGTCAGTCTGTTCACATTGAAATTGCTCCACAAACATGCCCATCTGTGCTCGCATTATCATGGGAAAAAGATAAGGGACGTTCATGGAAATTAATTTGGATTTATATTTACAGTTTACTTATTGTTACAAGCAAATTTAGGAAATTTGCTTAGTATAAGTGGTTATCATACCTTCACCAATAAGATATCTTGATATGCCACATAGGTTATTATACTGTCTATCTCTACATTCCTCAATAAGTGGACAATTCAGCACATAGTGTTCAAGACAGTGACCATATGCCTGATCACATAATTTGCATTTAGTTTGATCATCATCTGTGTATCTCCCAAACTGCCAGAGTACTTGTAGCCAAGCCTAAGCATGACCACTACAACATCAGTCAGTCTGTTCACATTGCAAGTTGCTCCATAAACATACTTATCTACGTTCATGTTATCATAGTGGGTTATAGATCTATTCAGGCTTCTAACTGCATTCCTATAGCTATCATGTTTATTATTTATTTCTCTCCCAATATTATTCCTAATGCTAGACACAGATATACCAAATTTATATTCTACATTCTCCTTTCTAGGTGCTCTTCTTGGCTAACATATTAACTTTATCATGAAGGAGTAATCCAATGTGTGATGGAATCCATAGAATTGTACATTAATTCCTTTGTCCCGGATTTTTGAGTATCTATACCTGGCTTCTCTAATGAGCATGCTGTTAGTCATTATATGAGTCAAGAGCCTGCAATGATGACATAGAATCAGTAATGATGATAGAGTCAAGTTCAGTGTCATAGTTAGCTTTAGTGCATTAGGGGTTGCAAACAATTCAGTTTGCAGTGTAGACGCCCAGTTGTTAATTCTTTTCCTAGTTCAAAAAAATTATTGTTCTTAACTAGGGAGGTGGCAACCAGAGCAGATGCAGCCCCGCCAGAAGACTCCCGTTTAGATCCAGTAGTGTATATAATGTGGAAAATATTGGTATTTTCCGAAAGTTGTAATTGATAAACTTTCCAATATGAACAGATATCCTTAATGTCCGCTGGTAGTTTAACGTTCATGGGGGTATGAATAGAGAACCATCATATCAGCGGGGAGGAAGGGAGAGGCTGGGCAGAAAGGGGGGCAGTGAGTGTAAACCCAGCCTACCCACCAGATTTCAGGTGACGGGATGGCAAGTGAAATTTGGGGATTACCGGGCCAAACCGGACTTAATTACCTCCTTTCAATGTGGAGGAGTATCAATGTGGGCGCCGAGTATAAAGTGGGACAATCGGTCCAGAGGTCCAGAATAGGGTAGTAATTGGGAAATAATGAATGGCGCCGGTATGGTATGTCCGCATAGGAGTATTTTGAACACCGGTGAAGCGAACCCTACGACAGGATCAAGTCGTAAACCCTGATGCTGGGTGGTTTTCTCCTTAGAATAAACTGAAATATATTCGATGAATATTGTGAAATGGTGAATATAGTGAAACCCGAGTTGTAAATAATCAGGGGGTGATTGAACCGGGCGGGTCTAGCGTGGGTACACCGACTCGCCCGCCATGTTGGATGTGGAGGAGATGAACAACATATCACAATTTATCTACTCGAAATACAAGTATCGAGATGGGGAATTTTATAAAAATAGTGGGGCATCAAGCCAGGGTATACATAGTGTGTAAAGTTATACGTATAAACAGTAATAAGGTCGGAATAGTGAGATGATCTGAAACACTACCCTGACCAACCACATGTTAACTAACGCCCGGTCTCGTGGGTGTATAAGGGTTCAAGAAATTAACCTTCCTTGACTCGACGGGACAACCCTTACCATCGGATCGAACCAGACCGCAGGAGGACGTCAACAACGGCGACTCCCTCATCTAAAGCTAAGTACTCATCTGTCGTCTTTGTTATTGGCCAATAATATTGTTACGCACAGTAGATGTACTTTAGCTAGGTCAACGATCTACAATGCACCGCTACGATGCTGTTAATTAGGGGAGTGATGGTCATGTTAACTTAATTGTGTGTTCTCTACTTTTCATTCTGCGTGATCAGTCGTTTACTACCCATACAGTCCATTTAAATTTAATCATACCATAATTATTAATATTATCTACTCAGATTTATTTATACTGGTCCAGAGTGCAGTGGGCTAACGTGAGAATATTGAAGGTACCCCTTGGGTGCGGCCAGGAGTGGGTAAAGTTCTCACACACCTTGCGGGTGACTGCGGAAAAATTATACTAGTCGGTCATCTCCCTGGGAGATTGTTTGTTGCAAGTCGTTGTCCCAGATAGATTTATCTCCCACAATTCCCCACATATAACTTGAGATAACTTATTACTACCAGCTAGGCGAGAAATTTCTTCTTGAGCAGTTGCTTTAACAAGTGATTTAAGGAAGGGATTACTAACAATGAGCTTCTTGGGAGGACTTGAGGTATGTGATATTAAATGAACACATTTAATATCACCTACTCCCCCTATACTAAATACTCATACTGTAACAAACTTCCAAACCCAATATTATTTTACTTAAGAAGATCTAAATTTGATATGTTCATCCTCCTTAACACTTGTTGCAATTTCATATCATCATATTGTCATTTAAAATCTTATATTCATCATTTTCTTAATTTGAAATAAAATATATATCTAGATGAAACTCTAAAACTATTTCTAGTATTGTTATTATACTAGTATAGCATCAACATACTGTAATTTGAAATAAATTCTACAACTAGATTAAACTCAACCAATTTCTCTTGTATTGTCTTTTAATAGTATGTATAACCATTTAATAATTTAAATAATACAGAACTAGAATAAACTCAATCAATTTCTTTAGCATTAAGTACTTAGTGAATAAGTCTCTAGAATAAACTGCCCCAATGCCATGGCATGCCAGTGGCTCTCCTTGCATTACAGTTTTATAATTTAACTACCAATAACATTGTACACTTGTAACATGCATTGAAATAAAAATTATTATATATTATTATTATTATTATTAAATGAACACATCTTCCATGGAGCGGTGTCATGGGGCATTACGATTTCATGAGTTATTTCCCCATCTTCCCATACCGTTTTCTTAGGTATATAAGTAACAAAACGTAGTTTTAGAGGCTAACTACAATAAAACACTAGTTTTATACGAAAAACATTGAAACTTTAGTTTAATATCTTTATTATGCACCCCATCCCCATCCTGTGGGAGGTAGACAAAAGATTACAGAGGTACATAATGGGTAATGGTAATGAACTCACAAGTTACAAAGGTAATGAACTCACAAGTTACAAAGGTAATCAACTCACAAGTTACAAAGGTAATGAACTCACAAGTTACAAAGGTAATGAATCATGCAAGTAATCATTGAAACACAAGCAATTTTCTCGGTTTTTCCTGGCATCGTTCCAGGTGAATATCTGGGAAGTAAGTTTTTGTCTTATTTTACTCTCCTGAGACTTTACTATTTAATTAAATGAAAAAATTTCCAAGAATCGTGAAGGAATGATTGTTCTTAATTTTTTTATTTACTTTGGAAATATTCGAAATATTTATTTACCAAGTACATGTACAAGGTATACAGACCATACCTGACATCAGGGGTCGATCACCATGCCCAGCCCTTCTAGGGCGGGGTAGGTGCCAAGGCTGGAGCTTGCTACCATCTGCGGCTCGAGCCTGCCCTTCCCGTCAGCCTCCTTGGGGCGGGGAAGGTGGCAGACCAGAGGGCCTAGTAACTATCTACCTACCTGCCTCGTGCTTGTGGGTGAATATGGCTAGGCCTGGGCCAGTTGGTCCCACCGCTGAGGGGACCCCCTCCCATGGGAGACTTCGGTCTCTGCTACTCCTCGCCAGGAGCCGGAGCCGGGTCGCCATCTGGTAAAGACCCGGGCCGGAGATTTCCCGTGAATCAACACCTCCTCCTCCTCCTGACATCAGTGACATACTAATATATAGAAAACCCCTTGTCCACTAACACCCAGGATGCGACCCACACCAGTCCACTAACATCCAGGATGCCACTCACACCATTCCACTAACACCCAAGATGTGACCCACACTAGCCCACTACACCCAGGATGCCACCCACACCAGTCCACTAACAACAAGGATGCGACCCACACCAGTCCACTAACACCCAGGATGTGACGCACACAGCCCACTAACACCCAGGATGCCACCCACACCAGTCCACTAACACCCAGGATGTGATGCACACCCACCCCCCTAACACCCAGGATGCCATCCACACCAGTCCACTAACACCCAGGATGCCATCCACACCAGTCCACTAACACCCAGGATGCCCCCCACACCAGTCCACTAACAACACTGACACCCAGGATGCGACCCACACGAGTTCGCTAACACCCAGGATGTGACCAACACCAGTCCCCCTAACCCCCAGGATGCCACCCACTCCATTCCACTAACACCCAGAATGTGACCCACAATAGTCAACTAACTCCCAGGATGCGACCCACACCAGTCCACTAGCACCCAGGAGCGACCCACACCAGTCCACTAACTCCCAGGATGCGACCCACACCAGTCCACTAACACCCAGGATGCGACCCACACCAGTCCACTAACACCCAGGATGCCACCCACACCAGTCCACTAACACCCAGGATGCCACCCACACCAGTCCACTAACACCCAGGATGCGACCCACACCAGTCCACTAACACCCAGGTACCCATTTTACTGATGGGTGAACATGGACAGCAGGTGTCTTATGGAAACACGTCCCTAATTTTTTTCCAGCCGCCCCGGAGGAGATTCGAACCTCGGACCACAGTTTTGAACTTAGTGCTCTTCCGATCCAGCTACGGGACACCTTTATGTTTAACGGGAGAGAGTTCCAGGGGTCAACGCCCCTGGGGCCCCGGTCTGTGACCAGGCCTCTGTTGGATCAGATTTTGATCAACAGGCTGTTACTGCTGGCCGCACGCAGTCCAACGTAGAACCACAGCCTGGCTGGTCAGACACCGACTTTTGGTCCAGTGCCTGCTTGAAGACAGCCAAAGGGGGGTATTGGTAGTCATTCGCCGCCTGGCAATCGCACTGAGTGGTTCTCTTGTTGCTGACACCTGGTGGCCAGCGAGAGATTACTGATTTTCAGCAAGATGGCGGCTGGAGGAAGGAGGAGGATCAACACCGGTGTGTTGAAGTGTTGGGGGAGCAGTGTACCCGGATAACTCGAATGTTTTGTTGGCCTGCGATTATCCGTGATGCTTATGGCATTGGAATTGAGGAATTACGAGGCATAGCGCTGAATGGGGCGCACCGAATTTTCATCAAGTTTTCTACGACAGCGGGATATGAGAGGATTGTGGGCAGCTTCCAGGACAATCAATGGTGATCAACACTGGCCTGGAGGTACGCTTGAGAGATGTATCAAGATATTATACCTATATTCGAGTCCGAAACGTGCCATTG
>WNWK01056060.1:0-7500 GCA_009830355.1 Cherax destructor
TCCCAGTATTACTGTCTCCACATTGTTATCAAGTCTGGACAAGACTTGGAAAGTCCTCTAAGAACTGGTCATGGGTGGGAGGGCGGTAACTAGTTGCTACTAAGATGGGTTTGGTCTTGGGAAGCAACACTTCAAACCATAGAATCTCCAGTTTATTGTCATTTAAGTCAGGTCTTGTATTATAGGCTAATTCGTTCCTTATGTAGGCACATACACCACCACCTTTTCTATTCCTATCTAAGCGTTTTATATTGTTACCTTCTATTTTGACCTCGTCATCAGTCACCGTATCATCCAGCCAGGATTCCGAGATGGATATAACTGTCGCTCAAGTTCTGTTAGCTAGAATACTAATCTCTGCCAATTTTGGAAGAAGTGATCTTGCGTTGACATGAATAAAGTGAAGGCCTGTTTTCCTAAGACAATCATAATCATCAATATATGGCAAGGGGTCATTAGCATTAAAAGTAGGTAAATAAATGTCATCATTGCTAAAGGGTAACTGTGCCAAAGTGCATTTGTTACAAACAAAATGAAATCTGGCACCATTACTTTAATCAAACACATCCATTATGCACCCACCCCTTACACATTTTACATACGGTAAGTTTACTGTTCTTTTTTCGTACCTTAGTACAGTGTATACATATGTCTGGTGGTGTCTGAGATATTAAGAATGGATCTGTTGTCTCACATTGACCTATCTGTGCATTACATATAGAGTTAAAGTTATCATTCCTAGCTACTAGACCGTTATTATCACCATGATTTATTTGTCTGTTTTGCACCTGTACCATAGATTAGAGGTCCTGGATTAGTATGGATATCACCACTTAATAAAGCAACTATAAAAGCTGTGCGCCACTGTTTTTGTTTGGATATGTGGTGTTGCCATACCTTGCGGCGATAGTGGCACTCACGTTTCTGGTAGGATGGCCAATGTTGGGCTTTCACTTTCCAGGGAGCTATCACCCCGGTCTAATAACCAGAGAACAATCCAAACGCTACTGATAAATCCTTACCAGCCTGATAAAAAGGTCGAAAAATTGTATTATGAGAACAGACTACATAACATAAAAAGGTGATATGAAAAAGACCTGGAAAACCCTATCTGCAATTCTAGGAAATAAAAATATATCCAAGAACAATACCATCAAATTATCAAAAACAGATGAACCCCTACTCTCACCAACTGAGACAGCAAACAGACTTAATGTTTTCTTCTCCACCATAGGAAAGAATCTAGCGAGTAAAATCCCAAGCTCGAACACCCGTCCAACAGACTACCTCACCAACACCTACCCTGATACACTAAAATAGCTCCTACCAACCCAATAGAAGTCTCGTTCATAATCAACACCCTTAAAAACAAGACAGGAGACAAAAACAGCTTACCACCTTTTATGTACAAAAAAGCTTCACAGGTACTGTCACCAATTATTGCAACACTTCAATAAATCCATTGAAGCCTCTACCTTCCCATCAATTCTCAAAATAGGAAAAGTCACCCCGATCCACAAAGGTGATAAAACAGATTTGAATAATTATAGACCAATATCTAATTTACCACTGCTTTCTAAAATCTTCGAAAAATTAATTCATAGGCAGATTGCTAGAGTTAATATACACCGCACTTGAGAAGAAAGAAGTCCCACTGGGTATCTTCATTGATCTACGCAAAGCTTTTGATACAGTCGACCATGATTTACTGCTCACAAAATTAGCACACTATGGTATAAGAGGGCACTCACTCAACTACCTAAAGTCATACCTTAGTAACAGAAGCCAATACGTGTACACAAATGGAGCGAACTCTTCCACACAACAAATTACAGTCGGAGTCCCTCAAGGAAGTGTACTGGGTCCACTCCTATTCCTCATTTACATTAATGACCTAAATTAGACACATATGCAACATTTGGGTATCTTTATTGAGGAAACGTTTCGCCACACAGTGGCTTCATCAGTCTAATACAAAGTAGAATGGTGTAAGGAGAGGAGGAATTGAGGTAATCAGTCCCTCGGCCTGGAGTCGATGTGTTCAGTCCATCAATCTTGTAGAAAGTACAGCATAGAGCCATACAAGTGGCTTATATATGAACGAAGACCTACTTCGACTAGTAGATGGTACCACTATGACCCCGCCTCCTGCTTCGCCTCACCTGACTACAGTATATAAGCCACTTGTATGGCTCTATGCTGTACTTTCTAAAAGATTGATGGACTGAACACATCGACTCCAGGCAGAGGGACTGATTACCTCAACTCCTCCTCTCCTTACACCATTCTACTTTGTATTGGACTGATGAAGCCACTGTGTGGCGAAACGTTTCCTCAATAAAGATACCCAAATGTTGCATATGTGTCTAATTTATAACTTGTCGGTTCTCTGAACCATTCATCCACATCAATGACCTACCGAATGCATCACAACTACTCAAACCCATATTATTTGCAGATGACATAGCGTATGTCTTCTCTCACCCAAATCCAGTCATACTGGCCAACACTGTTAATGCCGAATTACAGAAAATATCAACATGGATGACGACTAACAAGCTTACTCTCAATACTGACAAGACCTACTTCATACAGTTTGGAAACAGAACCACAAATGTTCCACTTAACATAAGACTCACAGAGGGAAAATTCCTAGGAATCCACATTGACAGTAGCCTTAAATTCCAAACACATATACAACAAATTTCCAAGAAAATCTCAAAGACAGTAGGTATATTATCAAAGATACGCTACTATGTGCCTCAATCAGCTCTCCTTGCACTATATCATTCACTCATCTACCCTTATCTCACCTATGGAATCTGTGCATGGGGATCATCAACATTAAATCACCTTAGACCACTCACAACCCAGCAAAAAGCTGCAGTCAGAATGATAACAAATTCCCACTCTAGACAGCATACTCCACCAATATTCAAAAGCCTAAAACTACTCACCGTAAAGAACATTCACACTTATTCTTGTGCCTACTACATACATAGAACTCTACACTCTAATATAAACCCTCCGCTCAAAATTCTCCTCACCAACTTTAATAGGACCCACGACCACAACACAAGACGCAGATCACTTTTTGATATACCCCGTGTCCATATCAACCTATGTAAAAATTCTATGCACATAAAGGGCCCCAGAATCTGGAATTCATTACCAGTAAATACTAAAATAACCTTGTCTGAAAATCATTTTAAGACTCTTCTCAAAAACCACCTACTCACCCTAAACTAATTACTCATACTGTAAATTACTTTAAAAAATGCTCAGTTATTTTCCTATAAGTTCAATTTTTACTATTATGTTACCATCCTACTAAACACCAGTTACAATGTAATATCATTATATTGTAATTTGAACAATGTAATATCATCATATTGTAATTTGAACAATGTAATATCATCATATTGTAATTTGAACAATCTAATATTTAAAAATAACAAAATAAATTACTCTAATATTATGTACATAGATTAAGGTGCCCTTAATGCCATGGTATGTTAGTGGCTCTCCTTGCACTTCAGTTTATGATTGTAATTACAAAATCTATGTAAGCTTGCAATGAAATATAAAATTCTATTCTATTCACCTTTTCCAGTCCCCTTGACTGATTTCCTTCTTCAGAGAAATGTAGTATAATGATAAATATACTTATGGCAGCCTGAACCCCTCTTAAGCCAGCCATGTTTAGTGTTGTGTAGTGTAGTGCCAGATAGTGGGATGACCACCACTGGCAGCTGCAGATAGTGGAATGGCCACCACTGGCAGCTGCAGGTAATGGGATGGCCACCACTGGCAGCTGCAGATAGTGGGATGGCCATCACTGGCAGCTGCAGATAGTGGGATGGCCACCACTGGCAGCTGTAGTGGAGTGGCCACCTCTGGCAGCTGCAGGTGGTGGGATGGCCACTCCTGGCAGCAACAGGTGGTGGGATGGCCTCTTCTAGCAGCTGCAGATGGTGGGATGGCCACTTTTGGCAATGCAAGTGGTGAGATTGGCCACCTCTGGCAGCTGCAGGTGATGGGATGGCCACCCCTGCCAGCTGCATGAGGTGATGGCCACTCCTGGCAGTTGCAGGTGGTGGGATGGCCACCCCTGGCAGCTGCAGGTGGTGGGATGGCCACGCCTGGCAGCTGCAGGTGGGAGGGGCCACCTCTGGCAACTGCAGGTGGTGGGATGGCCACGCCTGGCAGCTGCAGGTAGTGGAGCGGCCACCCCTGGTAGCTGCAGTGGTGGAGCGGCCACCCCTGGCAGCTGCAGTGGTGGAGCGGCCACCCCTGACAGCTGCAGGTGGAATTGCCACCCCTGGCAGCTGCAGGTGGTGGAATGGCCACCCCTGGCAGCTGCAGATGGTGGGATGGCTGCCCCTGGCAGCTTCAGGTGGTGGGATGGCCACCCCTGGCAGCTGCAGGTGGTGGGATGGCCACGCCTGGCAGCTGCAGGTGGTGGCCGCGGCGGGCGGGTTCTTTGTTATGGATGAGCCGGGGTTCTGGGTGTGGGAGGCGCCACCCTTCATGGGGGGTGAGTAGATGCCGGTGAAGGACCACTGTCCCGAAGAATACAAACTACTTTCTATTTCCCTGGAACAAACCTGATTACTTCCCATTCTGCAGGAGCTGTATTACTCATACAGGTTTTGTGCTTTCCCATGAATAATGAGGAAGCGTCAGCCCCGACCCCCCGCCGTCAGGAGCCTGACGTACTCGCGTATATAGAGAAAATGGTCAGCTTGAGTACTAGAGAAAACGTACTAGCACGTGGTCCCATCATATTTGAAAACAAAACCTTAAAATGTGGATACTTAGTGATCACTATGTTATTGTTTCAGGTGAAGGAGGTTAATGTGAGTGAGGTTGTGGAGGTGAGGCTGTGGTGGTGGTGGTTGTGGTGGTGCATCACCATCATCCTGGAGGAGTGGTGGTGGTGGTGGTGGTAGCGGCGGCGTGGGCGCGGCGCCGCCAGCCTCAGTACACTCGGCGGGGCCTGCTGCTGCTGCTGCTGCGCCCACCCCTGCTACTGCCCTCACCTCTACTTACTCTCAGGTATTTACCTCATAGCTACACCGCTTTTCGTTCACATCCTACAATTCCCGACGTTCACTACACGCTCTATAATTTGCACCGACGGGGCTGAGAGGCTGACGAGGCAGCGTTAAAAAGTAATGAAGGGCGTCGCTGGCTGGGCTATCGGCGGAGGTGGTGGTAGCGGCACAGGAATTTGTCACGGACACCTGCCACTGCGGTGTCTTATTGCCCTTGTTGGGGATATACTTAGAGCAATGTGATGATTCCTGTGGGAGGGGTGTGTGGTGACTGGGCAGGGCAGGGTGTGTGGAGGAAGTGATGCGGGAGACGCTGCAGGCGGCGGTGCAGGTCGTCACGGCCCTCAGGACGCCATGTTCTTGCCTTTTCCTCTACGTCACTCGTTCTCCCTCTCTCCAGTGCTCACGTCTGGTGATTTATCAGTGATGTGGGATAGTTTTTAGCAAGCATGGGCAAACCTGTTGCATAGTGATGGTACAGGGATAGAGCTTTCACTAGTGGTGGAGCTGACGTGGTGTAGCAGCCTGCCCCGGGCACCCAGGGGAAGGGACCGGGTACCCGTTCCTCTGTCTTCCCCCAGGACACTCCATGGCGACAACTCCGTAGGGACTACACGGGGTTCCTCCATAGCAACCCGTGGGGGTTCCACCTTGCAACTCCGTGGGGTTCCTCCTTCGCAACCCGTGGGGGTTCCTCCTTGGCAACCCCCGTGGGGTTCCTCCTTCGCAACCCGTGGGGGTTCCTCCTTGGCAGCCCGTGGAGGTTCCTCGGCAGCCCGTGGGGGTTCTTCCATGGCACCCCGTGGGGGTTCTTCCATGCAACCCGTGGAGAGTCCCTGGCAACCCATGGGGGTTCCTCCTTGGCAATCCGTGGTGAGGTTCCTCCATGGCAACACGTGGGGGTTCTTCCATGGCAACCCGTGGAGAGTCCCTGGCAACCCATGGGGGTTCCTCCTTGGCAATCCATGGTGAGTTCCTCCATGCAACGTGGGGTTCTTCCATGGCAACCCTTGGAGAGTCCCTGGCAACCCATGGGGTTCCTCCTTGGCAATCCGTGGTGAGGTTCCTCATGCAACCCGTGGGGTTCTTCCATGGCAACCCTTGAGAGTCCCTGGCAACCCATGGGGTTCCTCCTTGGCAATCCTGGTGAGGTTCCTCCATGACAACCCGTGGGGTTCTTCCATGGCAACCCGTGGGGTCCTTCGCAACTCGTGGGGTTCCTCCTTGACAACCCGTTGGGAGGTTCCTCCTTGGCAACCCGTGGGGGTTCCTCCTTGGCAACCCGTGGGTGGGGTTCCTCCTTGGCAACCCGTGGGGGGGATTCCTCCTTGGCAACCTTGGGTGAGGGGTTCCTCCTTGGCAACCCGTGGGTGGGGGTTCCTCCTTGGCAACCCGTGGTGGGGGTTCCTCCTTGGCAACCCGTGGGTGGGGGTTCCTCCTTGGCAACCCGTGGGTGGGGTTCCTCCTTGGCAACCCGTGGGTGGGGTTCCTCCTTGGCAACCCGGGTGGGGGTTCCTCCTTGGCAACCCTGGGTGGGGGTTCCTCCTTGGCACCCGTGGGTGGGGGTTCCTCCTTGGCAACCCGTGGGGGTTCCTCCTTGGCAACCCGTGGGGGTTCCTCCTTGGCAACCCGTGGGGGTTCCTCCTTGGCACCCTGTTGGGAGTTACTCTTTGGCAACCCGTGGGGATCCCTCCTTGGCAACCAGTGGGGAGTTTCTCCATTGCAACCTGTGGGGGTTCCTCCGTGGTAACCCGTAGGGGTTCCTCGTGGCAACCCGTAGGGTTCCTCCGTGGCAACCCTAGGGGTTCCTCCGTGGCAACCCGTGGGAAGCTCCTCCATGGCAGCCCGTGGGGTCGCTCCTTGGCAACTATGGGGGCCCCTCTTCCATGGCAACCAACCATGGGAGTGCCTCTTCCAGGCAACCAACCATGGGGCCTCTCCATGGCAACCATGGGCCTCTTCCATGGCAACCAACATGGGGCCCCTCTTCCATGGCAACCAACCATGGGGATTGACACCGCCTCTTCCATGGCAACCAACCATGGGGGCCCTCTTCCATGGCAACCAACCATGGGGGCCCCTCTTCCATGGCAACCAACATGGGGCCCCTCTTCCATGGCAACCAACAATGGAGGCCCCTCTTCCATGGCAACCAACCATGGGGCCCCTCTTCCATGGCAACCAACCATGGGGCCCCTCTTCCATGGCAACCAACCATGGGGCCCCTCTTCATGGCAACATGGGTGCCCTTTCATGGCAACCATGAGGGCCTCTTCCATGGCAACCATGAGGCCTTCCATGGCAACCATGGGCCCTTCCATGGCAACCAAGCCCTCCATGGCATGGGCCCCTCCATGGCAACCATGGGGGCCCCTCCATGCACCATGGGCACTATGCAGGGGCCCCCTTCCATGGCAACCATGAGGGCCTCCTCCATGGCAAC
>WNWK01056061.1:2500-11105 GCA_009830355.1 Cherax destructor
TTCCCTCCTTGTATCACTTCTACTTTGTAAAAACCTCTCATATGCTAACTTTTTCTCTTTACATCATCATTCCACCAATCGCTCTTCTTCCCTCCCGCACCCACTTTCCTGTAACCACAAACTTCTGCTCAACACTCTAACACTACATTTTTAAACCTACCCCATACATCTTCGACCCCATTGTATACACTATCACTAGCCCATCTGTCCTCCAATAGTTGTTTATATCTTACCCTAACTGCCTCCTCTTTTAGGTTATAAACCTTCACCTCTCTCTTACTTACTGCTTCTATCCCATCTATCCCATCTATCTTTTACTCCCACTGTAGCTATAACTAAAAAGTGATTTGATATATCTGTGGCTCCTCTACAAACATGTAACTACTGTCATTACGCCCTACATCATATCTTGTATACTTATTTATCCTCTTTTTTTTAAATTACGTATTACCTATAACTAAACCCCTTTCTATACAAAGTTCAATCAAAGGGCTCCCATTATCATTTACAAATGGCACCCCAAACTTACCTACCACACCCTCTCTACATGTTTCTCCTACTTTAGCATTTAGGTCCCCTACTTGCTTCATTCGCTTAACATCTCCCAAAATCTCTCTCTCTCCTCTACACTCCTCTCTTCTCCAGGTGCATACACGCTTATTATGACCCACTTTTCGCATCCGACCCTTATTTTAATCCACACAATCCTTGTATATATATATATATATATATATATATATATATATATATATATATATATATATATATATATATATATATATATATATATATCGAAAGTTTAACTTGTTACCTTATATGCACAATGGGACATATTAAAAATCTATAAAATCAATATTATTATAGATTTTTTTTATTATTTCTCAAAAAAATATATGAAACAGTAAAAAGCAGAGAAAAATGTGCTAAAATGGGATTTTATTGCATATTTCGACGTTTTAGAGCGATTTAACTGCTTTTCTGACAAAACTCATTTTTTAGCTAAAATACTTAGATTATCAAACTTTTAAACAAAATTTCTACTGATATTGAAATTTACAGGAAAAGTAAGGGAAATTTTATGATTTTTTTTTGAGGAATCTTAGTTTTTCAGAAAATCCTTGAAAATGCCTTGAATCGTCAAAAAATGCAGTAAAATAACGTTTTATATACTTAGATTATCAAACTTTTAAATAGAATTTCTACTGCAATTTAAATATGTGGGAAAAAAAAACGAAATTTTATGATTTTTTTTTGAGGAAGCTTACTCATAGGTATATTTTATCTAAAAAAATAGTTTTTCAGAAAATTTTGAAAATGCCTTGAATCGTCAAAAAATGCAATAAAATAACGTTTTATATCATTTTTTAATATTTATAAATTATTTACATATTTTAAAATATCCCATTAAAAATCTATAAAATCAATATTATTATAGAATATTTTATATTATTTTTTAAAAAAAAGTGCTAAAATGGTATTTTATTGCATATTTCGACGTTTTAGAGCGGTTTGAGTGCTTTTCTGACAAAACTCATTTTTTAGCTAAAATACTTAGATTATCAAACTTTTAAACAGAATTTCTACTGATATTGAAATTTACGGGAAAAGTAAAGGAAATTTTATGATTTTTTTGATGAAGCTTACTCATAGGTATATTTTATCTAAAAAAAACAGGTTTTCAGAAAATCCTTGAAAATCCATTGAATCGTCAAAAAATAAAAAAAATAACGTTTTATAGCATTTTTAAATAATTATAAATTATTTACATATTTGTAAAAAATACCTTTAAAAATCTATAAAAATCAATATTATTATATAATATTTTATACTATTTTTCAAAAAATACGTGAAACATTGGAAAACTCAGAAAAATGTTTTAGAGCGGTTTGGGTGCTTTTCTGACAAAACTCATTTTTTAGCTAAAACACTTAGATTATCAATTTTTTAAATAGAATTTCTACTGCAATTGAAATTTATGGGAAAAGTAAGTGAAATTTTATAATTTTTTGAGGAAGCGTACTCATAGGTATATTTCATCTAAAAAAATAGTTTTTCAGAAAATCCTTGAAAATGCCTTGAATCGTAAAAAACAAAATGCAATAAAATAACGTTTTATACCATTTTTGAATATTTAAAAATTATTTACATATTTTTCAAAAATCTTATTAAAAATCTATAAAAATCATTATTATTATAGAATATTTCATAATATTTTTCAAAATATACGTGAAACATTGAAAAGCTCAGAAAAATATGCTAAAATGGTATTTTATTGCATATTTCGACGTTTTAGAGCGATTTGAATGCTTTTCTGACAAAACTCATTTTTAGCTAAAATACTTATATTATGAAACTTTTAAATAGAATTTCTACTGCAATTGAAATTTATGGGAAAAGTAAGCGATATTTTATGATTTTTTTGAGGAAGATTACTTATAGTTATGTTTTATCTAAAAAAACAGTTTTCAGAAAATCCTTGAAAATGCCTTGAATCGTAAAAAAATTGCAAAATTACGTTTTATAGCATTTTTGAATATTTATCAATTATATACATATTTTTAAAACATCCCATTAAAAATCTATAAAAATCAATATTATTATAGAATATTTCTTATTATTTTCCAAAAAATACATGAAACATTAAAAAGCTCAGAAAAATGTGCTAAAATCGTATTTTATTTCATATTTCGACGTTTTAGAGCGGTTTTAGTGCTTTTCTGACAAAACTCATTTTTTAGCTAAAATAATTAGATTATCAAACTTCTAAATAGAATTTCTACTGCAATTGAAATTTATGGGAACAGTAAGCGAAATTTTATGATTTTTTTCAGGAATCTTACTCATAGGTATATTTTATCTAAAAAAAATTGTTTTTCAGAAAATCCTCTAAAATGCCTTAAATCGTCAAAAAATGCAAAAAAATAACGTTTTCTATCATTTTTTAATATTTATAAATTATTTACATATTTTAAAAAAATCCCATTAAAAATCTGTAAAAATCAATATTATTATAAAATATTTCTTATTATTTTCCAAAAAATACATGAAACATTAAAAAGCTCAGAAAAATGTGCTAAAATGGTATTTTATTGCATATTTTGACGTCTTAGAGCGGTTTGAGTGCTTTTCTGACAAAACTCATTTTTTAGCTAAAATACTTAGATTATCATAAAAACTTTGCTAAAATGGTAAGTGAAATGGTAAGTGAAAATCTAAGTATTTTAGCTGAAAAATGAGTTTTGCCAGAAAAGCCCTCAAACCACTCTAAAACGTCGAAATATGCAATAAAATACGATTTTAGCACATTTTTAGCTTTTTAATGTTTCATGTATTTTCGAAAATAATATGAAATATTTATAAAAATATTGATTTTTATAGATTTTAATGTGATTTTTAAAAATATGTAAATAATTAATAAATATTCAAAAATGCTATAAAACGTTATTTTATTGCATTTTTGACGATTTAAGGCATTTTCAGGATTTTCTGAAAAACTATTTTTAGATAAATATACCTATAGTAAGCTTCCTAAAGAAAACATAAAATTTGCTTACTTTTCCCATAAATTTCAATTGAGTATAAATTCTATTTAAAAGTGTGAAAATTTAATATTTTGCTAAAAATGAGTTTTCAGAAAACTAAAGTCTAACGTCGAAATATGCAATAAATCGATTTTAGCATTTTTCTAAGCTTTTAATGTTTCATGTATTTTCGAAAAATATGAAATATTCTATAAAATATTGATTTTATAGATTTTAATGGGATTTTTAAAATATGTAAATATTTATAAATATTCAAAAATGCTATAAAACGTTATTTTATTGCATTTTGACGATTCAAGGCATTTAGGATTTTCTGAAAAACTATTTTTAGATAAAATACCTATAAGTATTCTAAGAAACATAAATTTTGCTTACTTTCCATAATTTATGCAGTAGAAATTTATTTAAAGTGTGAAAATCTAAGTATTTTAGCTAAAAATAGTTTTCAGAAAAGCTCAAACCTGCTAAAACGTCAAATATGCAATAAATACGATTTTACACATTTTTGAGCTTTTAATGTTCATGTATTTTCGAAAATAATATGAAATATTCTATAAAAATATTGATTTTTATAGATTTTAATGGATTTTTAAAAATATGTAAATAATTTATAAATATTCAAAATGCTATAAAATCGTATTTTATTGCATTTTGACGATTAAGGCATTTTCAAGGATTTTCTGAAAAACTATTTTTTAGATAAAATATACCATGAGTAATTCTATAAGAAAATATAAAATTTTATATTTTCCATAATTGACAGTAATCTATTAGGTAATTGTATTTGCTAAAAATAGTTTTTCAGAAAAGCTTAAAAGCCTTAAACGTCAAATATGCAATAAATACGATTTTAGCACATTTTTGAAGTTTTTAATGTTTCATATTTTTGAAAATAATATGAAATATTCTATAAAAAATGATTTTTATAGATTTTTAATGGATTTTTAAAAATATAAAATTATAAATTCAAAATGCTTAAAATCGTTATTTTATTGCATTTTGACGATTTAGAGCTTTTCAGGATTTTCTGAAAACTATTTTTTAGTAAAATAATACACTTTATGAGTAATTTCTTCATAAAGGAAAAGTAAAAAATTTTATGATTTTCTATTTCAAAGTTGCATAGAATTATTTAAATGTAAAAATCTAGTTTTTCAGAAAGAGTTTGCAAAAGCCTAACTCGTCAAAACAATGCAATAAAATACGTTTTATACATTTTTGATTTTTAATTTTACATATTTTTAAAATATTAAAAATCTAAAAATAATTATTTTTAGATTTTAATTATTTTAAAATATGAAAATAAACTAAAAATTCAAAATGCTATTTTATTGCATTTTGACGTTTAAGCGTTTAGGTTTTCTGAAAACTATTTTTAGTAAAATACTATAACTTTGAAATTTATAAATTTTCTGCATTATTTATAAATGTTTATATATTCTTTAAGAAGTTAAAATCTAAGTATTTTATGCTAAAAATGAGTTTTTCAAAAACTTAAACGTCTTAAAATCGCAAATTGATAAAATCACGATTTTACACATTTTGAATATTTTAATTTTCATATTTTTGAAAATACATAAAATATTCATAAATAATATTGATTTTTGATAGTTATTTTAAAATAATGAAATTTAAAACATTCAAAATGTATAAAACGTATTTTATTGCATTTTGACGTTAGAGCAGTTTAGATTTTCTGAAAACTATTTTTTAGATAAAATAATACTAATAGTTCCTAAGAAAATAATAAGTCAAAATTTTATGCTTTGAAAATACTATAGGTATATTTTATGCTAAAAATAGTTTTCAGAAAACTCCTAAATGCTTGAATCGTCAAAATATGCAATAAATACGTTTTATAGCATTTTTGAATATTTTAATATTTACATATTTTTAAAATAATATAAATATTCTATAAAAATATTATTTTTATAGATTTTAATGGGATTTTAAAATATGTAAACATTATAAAACTCAAAAATGTTAAAATCGTATTTTATTGCATTTTGACGTTTTAGAGCGTTTAGGATTTTCTGAAAACTATTTTTTAGTAAATATATACTTAATATAATTCTTCTTAAATAGGAAAAGTAAGCAAAATTTTATGATTTTCTAGAATTATTGATAGATATATTTAATCTAAAATTAATATTTTTCAGAAAATTTGAAAATGCCTTAATCGTCAAAAATGCAATAAAATAATTTTATAGACATTTTTGAATACTTTTTAATATTTCATATTTTTAAAAATCATATTAAAAATCTATAAAAATCAATATTTTTATAGAATATTTATATTATTTTCGAAAAATACATGAAACATTAAAAAGCTCAGAAAATTGCATAAAATCGTATTTTATTGCATATTTCGACGTTTTAGAGGTTTAGGCTTTCTCAAATCATTTTTAGCTAAAATACTTAATTTTACATTTTAAATATAATTTCTATCTGCAATTGAAATTTATGGGAAAAGTAAGCAAAATTTTATGATTTTCTTTAAGGAAGCTTACTTATAGGTATATTTTATCTAAAAAATAGTTTTTCAGAAAATCCTTGAAAATGCCTTGAATCGTCAAAATGCAATAAAATAACGTTTTATGCATTTTGAATATTATTAATTATTTACATATTTTTAAAATCCTATTAAAAATCTATAAAAATCAATATTTTATAGAATATTTCATATTATTTTCAAAAAACATGAAACATAAAAGCTCAGAAATTGCTAAAATGATTTATGCATATTTCGAGTTTTAGGCGGTTTGATGCTTTTCTGAAAACTCATTTAGCTAAAATACTTAATTTTCACCTTAAATAAATTTACTGCAATTGAAATTTATGGAAAAGTAAGCAAAATTTTATGTTTTCTTAGAAGCTTACTCATAGTATATTTTATAAAAAAAAATATTGCAAATCCTTGAAATTATTATTTAATTTAAATCATAAAAATTATAAATAATATTTTATAAATATTTCATATTTTAAAATCATGAAACATTAAAGCTAGAAAAATGTCAAAATCGATTTTATTATATTTCGAGTTTTAACTTTAGTTCTGGCAAAACCATTTACTAAAATCCATTTTCACACTTAAATATTTCTACTGATGATTATGAAAGTAAGCAATTTTATGATTTTCTTTGAAGTTACCAATATATTTTATTAAAAATAGTTTTTCGAAAATCCTTGAAAATGCCTAATCGTCAAAAATGAAAATAGTTATAGCATTTGAATATTAATTATTTACATATTTTAAAATCCCAAAATAAAAATGAACATTAAAACTAAATTAAAAAGCTCAGAAAAATGTGCTAAAATCGTATTTATGCATATTTCGACGTTTTAGAGCGGTTTGAGTGCTTTTCTGCAAAACTCATTTTTCAGCTAAAATACTTAGATTTTCACACTTTAAATAGAATTTCTACTGCAATTGAAATTTATGGGAAAAGTAAGCAAAATTTTATGATTTTCTTTTAGGAAGCTTACTCACAGGTATATTTTATCTAAAAAATAGTTTTTCAGAAAATCCTTGAAAATGCCTTAAATCGTCAAAAATGCAATAAAATCAAGTTTTATAGCATTTTTGAATATTATTAATTATTTCATATTTTTAAAAATCCATTAAAATCTATAAAATCAATATTTTTATGAATATTTCATATTATTTTCGAAAATACATGAAACATTAAAAAGCTCAGAAAAATGTGCTAAAATCGATTTTATTGCATATTTCGACGTTTTAGAGCGGTTTGAGTGCTTTTCTGCAAAACTCATTTTTCAGCTAAAATACTTAGATTTTTACACTTTTAAATAAATTTCTACTGCAATTGAAATTTATGGAAAAGTAAGCAAAATTTTATGATTTTCTTTTAGGAAGCTTACTCATAGGTATATTTTATCTAAAAAATAGTGTTTCAGAAAATCCTTGAAAATGCCTTAATCGTCAAAAAATGCAATAAAATAACGTTTTATAGCATTTTGAATATTTATAAAATTTTTTACATATTTTTAAAAATCCCATTAAAAATCTATAAAAATCAACATTAATTTAGAATATTTCATATTATTTTCAAAAATACATGAAACATTAAAAGCTCAGAAAAATGTGCTAAAATCGCATTTATTGCATATTTCGACGTTTTAGAGCGGTTTGAGTGCTTTTCTGGCAAAACTCATTTTTAGCTAAAATACTTAGATTTTCACACTTTTAAATAGAATTTCTACTGCAATTGAAATTTATGGGAAAAGTAAGCAAAATTTTATGATTTTCTTTTAGGAAGCTTACTCATAGGTATATTTTATCTAAAAAATAGTTTTTCAGAAAATCCTTGAAAATGCCTTAAATCGTCAAAAATGCAATAAAATCAAGTTTTATAGCATTTTGAATATTATAATTATTTACATAAAAAAAAAACATTAAAATATTCAATATTATTTAGAATATTTCATATTATTTTCGAAAAATACATGAAACATTAAAACTCAAAAATGTGCTAAATCATTTTATGCATATTTCGACGTTTTTAACGGTTGAGTTTTTCTGCAAAACTCATTTTAGCTAAAATACTTAATTTTCACACTTTTAAATGAATTTCTACTGAATTGAAATTTATGGGAAAAGTAAGCAAAATTTTATGATTTTCTTTTAGGAAGCTTACTCATAGGTATATTTTATCTAAAAAAATAGTTTTTCAGAAAATCTTGAAAATGCCTTAAATCGTCAAAAATGCAAAAAATCAAGTTTTATAGCATTTTTGAATATTTATAATTATTTACATATTTTTAAAAAATCCCATTAAAAATCTATAAAAATCAATATTTTTATAGAATATTTCATATTATTTTCGAAAAATACATGAAACATTAAAAAGCTCAAAAATGTGCTAAATCGTATTTATTGCATATTTCGACGTTTTAGAGCGGTTTGAGTGCTTTTCTGCAAAACTCATTTTTAGCTAAAATACTTACATTTTCACACTTTTAAATAGAATTTCTACTGCAATTGAAATTTATGGGAAAAGTAAGCAAAATTTTATGATTTTCTTTTAGGAAGCTTACTCACA
>WNWK01056062.1:0-11105 GCA_009830355.1 Cherax destructor
GGTCATCCGCCCTTGACCCATCTGGCCCATCCTACCCTTTTTCAACTGCTCACTGCAGTGGAATCTAGTTCAGCCACTTGCCCAGTCATTGACGATCTGAGTGTGCCATCCAGCCACTCTTCCAGTTATTTATGGTATAATGCTCTTGACCAGCCACTGATATCTTGAGTTTTGTGTGCAGTATAGCTACTGAATGAACTGGGGTAACTTAGATAGGTTAAACAGTATTTGAGTGATAGAAGGTGGATTTAAGAACCTACCAGATATGGTCCAGTAGGCCTCCCTTTCTTATGTTCGATGTGAGTCACCCATCCGTTACTCTAATACATGTAGTCATTGATTGACAAAATAAGTTACCCAGCCCAAGTACAGTGTTTAGTCAGTTTTATTTAGGCTTTTCTTACATATACAAAATTTTACATTGGTTTTGAGTGTTCACAATGTTTAGACATATACATTACAGGTTGGCCATCACTAATCCGGCAATCAGTTATCCAGTTCCATCAGTAATCCGGCGTAACTGCTAGCATAATTTCAAATTTCATCATTATACTGACTCAGAAATTGTGCAGATGGTTGTAATCCACAGCAGCAAGCCATTGGAGGAGAAAGCAGTGATGAAAATGAGGAAGATGTAGCAGAAAAATTTTATTGATAGGGTAATTAAGTGTATTCTAACCTAACCACTCTGTAACCCGGCAAACTCACTAATCCGGCACACTACAGGTCCCAATGATTCCGGATTAGTGATGGCCATCTGTAGTACATTATGTAGATCAACCTGTAATAACCCAATAAACTCAAACATTGTCACTTATTTCTTGAAGTTACTGATTCAGCCAGCTGTTAAAGATAAAAGATAAAGATTTATTTTTTTGTAAAGGTTACAATGTGTAGTTAAAATTTTGATTTGTTAAGTACAAAGAAAGCCTCTATCATGCTGGGACCCCAATGGAAATAAGGCACTTTTTCTGACTTTTTGGGTTATCCTAGGTTTTCTACACATATGCTTCTAAGTATGATAATCTATGTAACTGTATTTGTGTACAGTGGTCCCGGTTTTCGGGGATCTCCAAACTCAACATTTATGTAAGTGTATTTTCGTAAGTGCTGTTTCAAGTGTATTTTTGGGGTCTGAAATAGACAACCTACGTGACATTATTTCAAGTAAATTCATTCGTAATGGCACTTGAGCAGCATTCTGGAACTAATTTTCGGCGAAAACCGAGGGACCACTGTATATGTCCTGAATAAACTTACTTACTTACTCAAAATGTCCACCATATTAATAACTGTGAGGCACAAATAGTTCAGGCAAGCCCTTGCTAGGTGAAGAAGCCATTGATGGTCATATGAGTCATGTTGACCTAATTACATCACTGACTGTGTCTGTCACTGAGAATCCAAGTAAATTAGTAGCTGACCATATGAACTGATGAATTGTGAGTCTCTGAATCATTGAAGATGAAGGGGTCTTGATCCAAAGAATTACAGCAACCCTTCACTTTCTTCAATCAAACCTGATTACCTCCATTCTCCAGGCATTGTATGACCCTTATGGGTTTAGCACCCTCCCATAATATTAATAATAAGAAGAAGCAGTGTAATTATAATATTTATAATTTTATTACAATTCATTACACAAGAATACGTATATGTAGTACAATAAATCAGAAGTCATAGTATGCACAGTTTTTTGGGCAGTGTTTAGTACGTACAGTGGACCCCCGGTGTTCGTCCATTTTTCGTAACAGAATGCTGTTCAAGTGCCATTACCAACCGAATTTATTCCCTTAAGAAATAATGTAAAGTAGACTAGACCTTTTAGACCCCCAAAACTACACTTATAAAAGCATTTAAAAAAATACACTTACATAAAAGGGCGTGTTTTGAGCAGGACGAACACCGGGGGTCCACTGTATATCATTAAAACTAATCTTATACAGTGGTACCTCAGTTTTCGTCAATAATTCATTCCAGAATGCTGTTCGAGCACTGTTACTGAATGAATTTGTTCCCATAAGGACAAATGTAAATTAGATTAGTCTGTTTCAGACCCCAAAATACACTTAAAAAAGCACTTGCAATAATATACTGTACTTACATAATTGTTTGAGTTGGGAGCTGTATGAAACCGAGGTACCGTTGTACAGTGGACCCCGGTTATCAGCCATAATTGTTCCAGAATGCTGTTCGAGTCCCGTTACCGAACGAATTTGTTCCCATAAGGAATAATGTAAATTAGATTAGTCCGTTTAGACCCCAAAAATATACTTACAAAAGCACTTACAAAAATACACTTGCATAATTGTTCGAGTTGGGAGCAGTACGAAACGGGTCCACTGTATGTAGAGTTCCATAGCCCATAAAGTAATGCTCATTATTAAAATGTTATTGCAAACAAACTTTCAACAATTTTTACATAGTTGCTGTAGAATGTGAACACTTATTAATTCAATAAAGTCTTAAAATCCTGAGGTTCTGTTGGGGTTTCCAGACTGAATATCAGTATACAGCATTGTCATGAATAAAATATGTAATATGGTTAAAATGATAATATGATACTTCTCCAGCAAATCCTGTCCGATGGCCCAGTGAGTGCGTCACAAGTCATCCAGAGTCTAGTTAGGCTGTGGGAGGTGATTCAGTCCTCTGCAGACCTCCTGAACCGTCTTGAACTTGATTATGCTTTGAACTCCTCTGAGGGAACCAGCAAGAGGCAAAAAGATCATTTTTAGATGAAGTCAGTTCACTCATGTCTGAGCTGCCTCCTGGAACACAAGATAATATTGAGGCTTTTCAGAACGAGGCTCAGCTCTTCAAATATATCATCCAAAACCTGTATGTTCCAGTTTTCCTTCTTAAATTACATTACATATATTACTTATTAAATTATTTTATACAACATTTTTTTATCTGTTATCTCTATTTTTTATATTTTGATTATATTTATTGCTTATAACATTTTGTTGTGAAATATAGTTAAGTAGTATAATATCACAATGTGTAAATGAGGGTGATGAGCTGTTAGTTTTTAGGAATGTCTTGCATTAGCTTATTCTATCAGCTTAATGTTCATTTGACTGTAGTAGTTTTGTCTATATTTTGAATATTTCTGGTAAATTTTTTTAATGCACATTTATCCATCTATTAATATTTTTTTTTTTTTTTTTTTTTCAACAAGTCGGCCGTCTCCCATCGAGGCAGGGTGACCCAAAAAGAAAGAAAATCCCCAAAAAGAAAATACTTTCATCATCATTCAACACTATTACCACACACATACATAATCACTGTCTTTGCAGAGGAGTCAGATACGACAGCTGAGAATTGTCCCTCCCAGCTGTCACTATCCCAGACCCTCCTTTAAAGTGCAGGCATTGTACTTCCCATTTCCAGGACTCAAGTCCAACTAAATCAATTAACTGGTTTCCCTGAATCCTTCACACAATGTTACCCTGCTCACACTCCAACAGATCGTCATGTCTCAAAAACCATTCGTCTCCATTCACTCCTATCTAACACGCTCACACATGCTTGCTGGAAGTCCAAGCCCTCGCCCACAATACCTCCTTTACCCCTTCCCTCCAACCTTTTCTAGGACGACCCTACCCGCCTTCCTTCCCTACAGATTTATACGCTCTCCAAGTCATTCTACTTTGATCCATTCTCTCTAAATGACCAAACCACCTCAACAACCCCTCTTCAGCCCTCTGACAAATACTTTTAGTAACTCCACACCTTCTCCTAATTTCCACATTCCGAATTTTCTGCATAATATTTACACCACACATTGCCCTTAGACAGGACATCTCCACTGCCTCCAGCCTCCTCCTCGCTGCAGCATTTGCAACCCATGCTTCACACCCATATAAGAGTGTTGGTACCACTATACTTTCGTACATTCCTTCTTTGCCTCCATGGATAACGTTTTTGTCTCCACAGATACCTCAACGCACCACTCACCTTTTTCCTTCATCAATTCTATGGTTAATCTCATCCTTCATAAACCCATCCGCTGACACGTCAACTCCCAAATATCTGAAAACATTTACTTTTCCATAATCCTCTCTCCAATGTGATATCCAATTTTTCTTTATTTAAATCGTTTGATACCCACATCACCTTACTCTTATCTATGTTCACTTTTAACTTTCTACCTTTACACATCTCCCAAACTCGTCCACTAACCTTTGCAACTTTTCTTTCAGAATCTCCCATGAGCACAGTATCATCAGCAAAAAGTAACTGTGTCAACTCCCATTTTGCATTTAATTCTCAAAATTTAATCCCACCCCTCTCCCCAACACCCTAGCATTTACTTTTTTGCAACCCCATCTATAAATATATTAAACAACCATGGTGACATTACACATCCCTGTCTAAGACCTACTTTTACCAGGAAGTAATCTCCCTCTCCTACACACCCTAACCTGAGCCTCACTATCCTCATAAAACTCTTTACAGCTTCAGTAACTTACTACCTATTCCATACACTTGCAACATTTGCCACATTGCTCCCCTATCCACTCTATCATATGCCTTTTCTAAATCCATAAATGCAATAAAAACTTCCTACCTTTATCTAAATACTGTTCACATATATGCTTCACTGTAAACACTTGATCTACACATCCCTACCCCTCTAAAGCCCCCTTTTGCTCATCTGCAATCCTACTCTCTGTCTTACCTCTAATTCTTTCAATAATAACCCTGCCATACACTTTACCTGGTATACTCAGTAAACTTATTCCCATAATTTTCACTCTCTTTATCCCCTTCCTTTATATAAAGGAACTATACATGTCTCTGCCAACCCTAGGTACCTTCTCTTTCATACATTTTATTAAACAAAAAATACCAACCACTCCAGCACTATATCCCCCTGCTTTTAACATTTCTGTCATGATTCCGTCAATTCCAGCTGCTTTACCCCTTTCATTCTACGTAATGCCTCACGCACCTCCCCACACTCACATCCTGCTCTTCTTCACTCCTAAACGATGTTGTACCCCCCTGGCCAGTACATGAATTCCCTCCCTTTTTCATCGACATTTAAAAGTTCCTAAAATATTCCCCCATCTACCCAATACCTCCAGCTCCCCATCTATTAACTCCCTACTCTGTTTTAACTGACAAATCCATTTGTTCCCTAGGCTTTCTTACCTTGTTTATCTCACTCCAAAATTTTTTCTTGTTTTCAGCAAAATTTCTTGACAGAGCCTCTCCCATTGTTTCATCCGCTCTTCTTTTGCACTCTCTCACCACTCTCTTCACCTTTCTTTACTCTCCATATGCTCTGCTCTTCTATTAACACTTCTGTTTTGTAAAAACCTCTCATAAGTACCTTTTTTCTTTTATCCACCCTTTACTTCTTCATTCCACCACTCACTCCTCTTTCCTCCTGCACCCACCCTCCTATAGCACAAACTTCTGCCCCACATTCTAATACTGCATTTTTAAAACTATCCCAACTCTCTTCAACCCCCCACTACTCCTACTTGCACTAGCCCACCTTTCTGCCAATAGTTGCTTATATATCACCCTAACTTCCTCCTCCTTAGTTTATACACTTTTCGTCTCTTACTTGCTGTTGCCATTTTCTTTTTGTCCATCTACCTTTACTCTAACTGTAGCTACACCAAATAATGATCTGATATATCCGTTGCCCCTCTATAAACATGTACATCCTGAAGCCTACCCATCAATCTTTATCCACCAATACATAATCCAACAAACTACTTTCCTTACGTGCTATATCATACCTTGTATATTTATTTATCCCTTTTTCATAAAATATGTATTACTTATTACCAAACCTCTTTCTACACATAGCTCAATTAATGGTTCCCCATTTACATTTACCCTGCACCCCAAATTTACCTACTACTCCCTCCACAACATTTTTACCACTTTAGCATTAAGATCCCCAACCCAATTACTCCCCTCACTTGGTTCAAAACCCCCACACTCACTCAACATTTCCCAAAATTTCTCTCTCCTCTACACTTTCTCTTCTCCAGGTGCATAAACACTTACTATAACCCACTTTTCACATCCAACCTTTTTTTTACCCATAATCCTTTAATTTATACATTTATCTCCCTTTTCCTAACTGATTATTCAACAATTTTTCCCCCCTTTAGCTCTAACTCTATTTGAAACCCCCCATCTAATCCCATTTATTTTTCCCCCAAACTCTCCTACCCCCCTTAGCTTTGTTTATTTAAACCAGGGCATCCCCTTCTTTTATTCATAAACTCTCATCCTTTTTTTATCATTGCCAAAAATCCATGCCTTCAAACTCCCCTTTGGGTTTTTTCTTCTTCTTTTAGTAATATACAGGAAAACAGTTGTCTCTATTTTTCCCTTTCCCCTTAATTTCCCCAATCTTTCAGCCATTTCTCATCTATTCACTGATTTGTTCATTTATTCTCTACCATTCACTCATCTGTCCATTCATTTTTCATTCTTTCATTCATTTGTGCCTTCATTCACCACTTTTCCCTACACTTTTCTTAATTTATAATGTTTTCATATCCCCACCCATTTTTCCAGTTTTTACAATTCACCCCATCTCATACAACCTTCAAAATGTCTTTTTTTCCTCCCCCACCCCCCTAACTTTTCCTAACCTCTCACTACAACTGACCCCTTCTACCTCCCCCAACCCCCACCCTTTTCTTTTTTTTCCACACCCTGTGAAAAAATTTGTGTATCTGGAAATGGTGTACCTCAACCTGACAAAAATGCATTGCTGGTAGCTGAGGACCTCAGGAGGCTGGCTACCATTTGCCTATCCTCTAATTTTTTCAACCTACCACATCTGGGAGACTATTGAAGTCAGTAACACACTAATAAACTTTGTATTCAAAGGTGAATTTTCCACAACCTTGTTGTTTTTTAAGAACTGATTTCGTTTAAATCCTGATATTTTTGTTTTAGAAGATCATCAGTGTAAAATTAGATTTGCTAAATTTTTTTTGTAATATTTTGTAATTATTGGTAGTTACTAAAGGAAAAAAACAGGCAACCAATGGGCTTTTGTTAATGCAACTTCCCACCCGGGGGTTTGTTAAATGATACAAACATGGATATAAATGTATAATTATATAGTATATGGAAGGAGGTTGGGGTTTAGTAGTAGTAAAAGTATGGAGTACAGGGGAATGGTAGAAGAAAATATCTAAACGATAATTCCCGTTTTTAAACAGGATTTATTAGAATTTAAAATAATAAAGGCCGTTTTTTGCATAACATTTTAGGGCATTCCCCCTTCCCCCTTGTCTGGTTAAAACCAGTTGACAGTCTTCCATTTCATAAGGTGGTTTTTCTGCCAAACTGCACAGGCAGTATCTGTCTCCAACATGGTTACACAGAAAATGCAGCATTATTATCCCGAGATTCTAGATGAATTTTATGTCAAACACAAACAGTGGACCCCTGAGTTTCGTCTTTCTGAAGTCTGCTAAAGTGCCCCAAAAATTTTTTTTGGGAAAATGTCAGGTTAGTCTATTTCGGGACCCCAAAAATTTTTCCCAAAGCACTTAAAATATTATTTAAAAATAAAATTTGGTTTTAAAACGGGGGTCCACTGATTCCCATTACTGGAGACAATTTTTTTGCTGTTTAACCTGCTGTTTCCTGTTGCTGCTACGTTGTATTTTTTTTTTGTCCATGTTGGTATGTATTGGCTTAAAAAAACCCTCGGGGGGAAATATTCCCTTTAAAAAAAATTTTTTTTTAAGTTGCATTTTACCCTTTTTATGTTTTTTATTGAGGAGGATCAGCAAAAATTAATTTAAGCTGTATATTCTAAAAAGTTTTTATCTCAAATCAAATTATCCTTTTCACCTCCCGATAACTTGTTTGTGACTTTACTAACGAAATAATATTCATATCAGTATGTAAACTTTCTAGTCCACAAAAGGGTTCGAACCCCAAACTGACATCAGAGACACAGTACTTTATCCCACACAGACTCCAGAGTATGTGACTGGGGGCCAAGTTTGCAGGTTAAAAACCTGTGGACTGAAAAGGTTTTTTGTAATAATTTTTCCGTTTTTGTTACATATCAGATAAATACATAATTAACGAAACAATGACAAAAGTTGTTAAAGAGGGATAACTGATGTGGAACCCCAGAAGTGACATCATCAATGGAATCATTGGTGTCTTTATTTTCCGCGCCCTGGCACCTGGGACCATACTAATAAAAAAAAATCACCCCCTCCTTTTTAAAAATGTAAAAATTAAAAAGTTGTTTCAGATTTTTTATATGAAAAATTTAAAAAATTTTTTTTTTACTTTTGCACTAAAATGAACTTTAATCATAATGGAAGTCATTCTATTTTTTAGGTTTGTAATTGAAAATGTGGGAGTTGATGATATAACCTGTATTTAAAAATGTTTTTTTTTTTCTTTTTAGTAACTATAAGGGGAAAAGGGAAAAAGCCCATTTTCCCAGCATTTTAGTTGACTTTAAAAACCAGGTTTTCGGAGAAAAAATTCTTTTTTATGGATATGAAAAAAGAATAAATAAGAACTTTCTTCTTTCTTCTTTCAACACACTGGCCGTATTCCACTGAGGCGGGGGGCCCAAAAAGGAAAAAAAAGTTTTCTTAAATTTTGAATATATAAGGAGAAGGGTTTTAGCCCCCTTTCTCCTGGATTTTACGCCCGATGACAGGGGGGTTAGGGGGGAACTGTTCCACTTCCCAAGATAAATGGGAAAAAAAAAACAAAAACTAGTAAAAAAATAGAAAAAAACCCCGAAGGGGTGTTTTATATGATTGTCATGAGTGCAATTTACCTAAATTAATAGAAGTAGCAAGATGTACCTAAAATCTTGCATCTTTATGGGCAGAAAAAAAACCAGCAAACCTACCACACGTAAAAAAAATACAGGCTTCCCTTTTCACTCACTTGAAGGACGGGTACCTCCTGAGAAAAATTTGGGTACCCATTGGGGAGAGGGACTATGAAAATGAAAGTTTTCGTATTTGGGGGGACTTTTCAGGGATGGGTTTATGGGGTAGGGTTTAAACCCTAGAATTTATGAAAAAGGAAAAGGGTAGTGGCATTAGGGCCTTTGGGGAAAAAAAACTTTATTTTGGGGGAAGGGGAAAGTGGGAAAATAGGGGACCAACACCAAGGGGGGAAAAGGTTTAAAAAGCTGCAGCGAGGGGATGGCTGGAGGCAGTGGAGATGTCCCGTCTAGGCAAGGGTGGTTAATTTTACAGAGAATTCAGAGGGAAATTGGGAGGATGTGGAGTTACTAAAAGTATAGTCAGAGGGCTGAAGAGGGGTTGTTGAGGTGGTTTGGTCATTAGAGAAAATGGACAAGTAGAATGACTTGGAGAGCGTATAAACTTGGGGAAGGGGTTCCCTGAAAAGGTTGGAGGGAGGGTAAGGGTTGGTGGGCGGGGGACTTGACTTCACCAAGGTGTGCGTGTTAGATAGAGGAATGGAGACGAATGGTTTTGGGACCTGATGAGCTGTTGGAGGTGAGCAGGGTAATATTTAGTGAAGGATCCCGGGAAACCCGGGTTTTTATAGATTTAGCGGACTTGAGTCCTGAAATGGGAAGTACAATGCATGCACTTTAAGGAGGGTCTGGGATAGTGACAGTTGGAGGGACATTCTAACAGCATCTGAGTGCCTCTGCAAAGACATTGATTATGTAAAGAGTAGGTGAAAGTGTTGAATGATGATGAAGACAGTGGACCCCCGAGAGAACACCCCGAAATCGTACAATTATAAGTATAATATTGTAAGTGCTTTTGTATGTGTATTTTGGGGGTCTGAATGGACTAACCTCTTGACATTATTTCTTAAGGGAGTAAATTGCTTGAATGGCACTTGAGCAGGCTTCTGGGAAAGAATTTTGTTTGTTACTCGGGTCCACTGTATTTTCTTTTGGGGATTTTCTTTCTTTTTGGGTTACCCTGCCTCTGTGGGAGATGGCTGACTTTGTTGAAAAAAATAATAATTTGATAATAATGATAATAAATAATAATAATGATAATAAACTATCATATCTGGGCACCTCTGCAAGACAGTGATTGTGTGTGAATGATGGTAAGTTTTGATAAATAAATTTTGATATAAGGGGAAAGCCCAAAATTCATTACCACTACAATAAAATTTTAAACCAGTCCCCTGAACCTATAATGTGCCTCTGATCTTGTGACTATTTCCCCAGGGTGAGTCCCCGGGTATAAAGTAAAGCTATCAGATCTGTTAATGAAACTCATGGTTATGAACTTGAAAAAAAAAAAAAAAATGCATATTAATGTATTTTTTTGATGGGACATTGTCTTGACTGTTCTGCAGGCTGGGGGGCAAAAAAATGTATTGAACATGATGGAGATGCCAATTTACTGAATGTTCCGGGCACCACTCCCTCAGCTGGTGGAGGTTCTCAATGCCTCCTATAATGCCCTCAGTAGAGTCAATAGTAAGTCCCTTTCCCCTCCACTACTTCGTCATTTGGGGGGAGGGTTTTAGCTTTTTTTTATCATCAGCAAAACCCTTACTTGTTCCTCAGAAAGTCCACATACTGCCCCTGGCAGGTCCTTTAACTGTATTACACCAGCAAGTTACCAGATTCAACCCCCCTCTTCCTTAGTGAAAAAAAAAAATACTGCACCTTACATTTGCTGATGCTCCTGAATAATTTTTCCTGAATTTTGGTCTTGCCACAGGTACTGGTGACCCATGGGTGTGGTGTGTGGAGGGTGTCCTCACACCATATCTTTCCTCCATAGTGCGGCTCTAGCCTCCCACGTCTTCTGGCCTTACCATACCTTATGAGTGTCATGGGCTGACTTTTTGTGAGTAGAGGGAAAGAGAAAGAGAGAGTAGAGAGATCTTGTAATAAAAAAAGGGAAAAGGGGAAATTATTATAAAGAGAAAGGCACTGTTAAGGAATTAAAGGGGAAAATGTTAATTAAAAATGTTTTTAAAAAAATTTTAATAATTAGTATTAAAAATATGGGAAACATAATAAAATTGTAAATTTTAAAAAATTACATGATACTGGCACAATTGTGATAACCAAGTGTCTTTCAGCCCTGAACTTTGCAAAAGCTAAAGAGAATCCTCCT
>WNWK01056063.1:0-11105 GCA_009830355.1 Cherax destructor
ATCACAATAAATTTCACAATGAACATATATACAGAGTAAGATATAAGCCTGTCATTTCATACCTCTTATGATGTGGGGCTGAATCCCCCAAACAAGGCAGGACAGGAAAATATCCCAACACCTACTGCCCATGATACCCAGTAGTAAATAAATACTGGAGAGTTAGTCCACTACTGTAGGCCACAAACTAGGGAGGATCTAAAAAAACGACGAGCCTGGTCCAGCCAGGCTCCGAGAGTAGTGAAATTCTCGAAACTCTTCAAAGGTATACCCCACTGTAATGATGAGATTTATTGGGTTATGCTGGGTATCCCTTATCCCACTGGAGTAAAATAATCCAAATAAAATGTACATTTGACTACACAATTGTTTAAGTATGTGAACATACACCAGCAAGACGAACCAACTGTTTTTGTACCTCTACTGTTTTGCTTTAATTACAACAAAGCTAACCCTAACAGCACACATTTGCAGCAGAACTGCAATTTATCAAATCTGGTTAAGTGCATGAAGTTTATAGTAGAGCCCCTCATCACTTAACCATATTGAAAAGATAGTCCTTTTAAAAAGTCAACAGCCTATGTGGACTCAAAAAATTTACCATTCATATTTACAATTTCTATAAGATAATTAACGCTTTGACTGTCGCAACCCCCAATCCTGAGGTGTCTCCTGTTGTCGCAAAATTCAAAAAAAAAAAAAATTAATTTTTTCTTATGAAATGATAGAATCTTTCCCCAATGGTAATAACACCAAAAGTATGAAATTTGATGGAAAACGTACGGAATTACGCTCTCGCAAAGCTAGTGATCTCGGCAATATATATATACGCATCGGCAATTTCGCCGAATTTGAGCCCTATTTTCGGCCAATTCCATTGTTCCAGTCGACCAAACTCGTAGCTATTTCTTTAGAAGTATTTGTTCTATCGATTGAGTACAAGAAACCACCAATTTACCGATTTCAACTACCCAATAAAGTGGTCAGAAATTGGCAATTTGGCCAATTTCATGCAAAATAAAAAAGTTGTCAATTTCAAAATAGGGTCCAGAATAAACAATGCAGACATTCCTGGCACTAAAATAAAATGTATTCTGTTCATTAGTCACATCTTTAGGCCCCTCTTGCGTTCTATTTTTATTTTTTATTCACACAAAAAATAGAAGATTTACCGTTATGCAGACTATTGCATTATTGTAAAAATGGTATAAATAATATCAGTGCACTTTTAAAAGAATATTAGACTCACCAGCTGATGTGTATTGGACGCATGGCATGATTTGTTTACTCTTGAACATCGGCAAAAAGCGAACATTTCCACTATTTTGAGCTCAATTTCAAGGTCGTTTTCATCATGAAACTAATCAAAATCATCTCTATTTCTGTAGTATGTTTTCCATTCTATCAAACGAGACCATGAAAAAGATAATACAACCATAAATACTATACGAAAATACACCTCAAAGTCGGCATTTTAATTCAAAAACACGGTCGGAGTTTTTTTTTTCTCATTATGCACTGCGTGCTGCAGGATTTTTTTTATACAGCGCACACTGACCACACAGACCCATTCTCTCATATGTGGGCCTACCAGCTTTCTCCCATTTGATTTGAAGCCGCTAGAATTTTTTAGTATATATACGTCCGAAACAGTGGCTCGTAAGACGTATATATACACGACCAAAACAGTCAAAGGGTTAATATTTATGGGCTTCACAAATATACTATATAGGACTAATGAGAATTGTACACTATATACCAACATATGAAAAAATAAAGACTGGCGAGTTATAGCTACAGTACTGAACATGATAAAATCCAAGGTAAAACATATGACTAGGAACTATACTTCATAATTTCCTCTTGGGTGGATCAGGTTTCCCAGCAGTGCAGAGTTTAGAATCGGTGAATGTCCATCAGAAAATTCTGCATAGTCATCCTAGGGAAGAGAATTTATTTTTAAAAAATTTACTGGAGCCAAAATTCACAGATCCCTCATCTTGGAGTATGTATTTATGCACAACATCGGTCATTTTAATGTCATAACTAAATAATTAGCTAAAACCAATTTTAAATGTGTTGATACTATATACAATCTCTTAAGATGCTCTTAATGCCTTTTAGGATTCCAGACTGTACAGAATTGACTATTAATTATCCTCTGAAATACTGCATTATGTGAATACTTTTTACTAAACACTAATCTTTACAGCAGGACCGATCCTTCTCACACATTTTGCACATACAGGGTACATATTTATAATTTGGAATGGAACCTTTGATGATAAAATGCATTCCCCTAGTATTTAACATTCAAGGAATAAATTTGGTCAAGTATACATTCCTTAACTATTGATAAGCAAAGACAGTTATCAAATTGTTTGATTGCCTAAGAGCACATAATCAACCTTACATTCAGTATGACATACAGTTATTACTATACCACATTTAGATTACAATGTTAAAATTTAGCTCATCACTGTTGTATGGTGGTGTCCAGAAACATTTTTTTTTTTATATTTTATTTAAAACACATATATATATATATATACAGAGCAAACAAACAAAAAAAAAAATATAATGTCTGTAAGGCATGATATTGATACATTTATGGAAACAACAACATTCCCAGACTACATTATCAATACTACATACAAATTGAACTGTAGGACTGACGTCTACAACACATAAGTCTTTATATTTTCTTACTGTACAATATCTCCTTCTGTTCCTCTCCTATGCTATTGACCCTTTGACATACATTAATATTTTCACAACAAAGTATATACACCCAAGGTGTAAATATGTAAATATGTCATCCCTAGGTGTTATTACTCTACACCTCCTCTCTGAGTTTACTCTGTTCCCTCCTCTGCATTATGCTATGCATTAATCACTTACAACAACTTTTAAATGTGATTTTGCCCCAAACTAATAAGACTACATTTTATACACCAAAATTCTTCCTTTCATCTTCAATTCTTCAACAACATGAATATATTCCCTTATAACATACATTTATGTACTTCTGCAGTACCCTTATAATTTATCAGCACTCGTCCTGCCAAAGTCATTCCCTGATGTACATACCCACAAGGTAGTGCTGTCCACTTTCTCCACTACATTTTGTATGCTTTATATTTATACATAAAACTGTATATATCTCAACCACAATTTTTATGACACTCGACATATATGTTAATCCATTGTTCATTATAAAGTAATTCTTATATGATATGACTTGACATCATCTGTGAAAGTAACACCAATCATCTTTCATACCTACATACACACTTCCACTCGTACCTTGACCTCAAGCTTCGTAGTTATTATTCTGTATATCTGTACATTGTAACAGTAATTCATCCACTCATATCTTGAAACACCATTGTTCACATTAACATGTTTGAACCGATTTTGCAAACTTAACAATGCGTTAACTTCAGCCTTCCTTCCACACTATTTTCACTTAACAACATCTGGACATAGCACATACGTTATATAATATCTCCACCACACCTATTCTGCTTTATGCAAAGTAAACCTTCATTTTCCCTTACTTTAATGAATTCAAGTCGTCTATTTTGTCCGTCTATTTTAGTAATTTACCAACATCACATACACTATCCTTACCCCGCTGGTCATCATCCGTCTCCCTTTGCATTAAAATTATCTTTTGTCATCCGTCATCCTTTCCCTCCCCCTTTTTTCCTCACTATCTTAATTCCCGTACATACTTACATACCTACACTACCCCCCAGTAAATCCTATTTCCTTCCCTACTACCCAACCATTCCGTTTGTACCACCACCCAGCTACCCCTCCCTCCCTACTTTCTCCCTTAATTCCCCCTA
Source organism: Cherax destructor (assembly GCA_009830355.1). Taxonomy (NCBI): domain Eukaryota; kingdom Metazoa; phylum Arthropoda; class Malacostraca; order Decapoda; family Parastacidae; genus Cherax; species Cherax destructor. The sequence continues at coordinate 3,855 of WNWK01056063.1, forward strand.
GTGTCAAGCCCTTTTACATTCATTATTTCCTATGCTTCCACTAAGTCCCTTAAACTCATTTCTTTGTATTGCTCCGAAAGCCCCTCCCATCTCCCCCATACACACATCTATTCCTATTTCTTGTTGCAATCATACTTGCTGCAAGCGCCCTGATACGCTCCTTACCCCGTGGTTTTCAACCTCCATGACACGCACACATAGTCAACCATTAAGTGCATTAATCCCCTTCGCACCTGTTGACTCATACCATTTATATCCAAACTTATTGCCCTTAATACTGTTATGCCACCCTCCCAATTTTCTTAATACCCTACCCATCCATTCCCGTACCGCCCTAAATCCTCACAAAAATATATTGCATGATGCCCTGTCTCCTGCATCCCACACCTGTCACAACTCCGTCCTTAACTATGCCCATCCTAAATAAAGCTGCTTTCGATGCCACCGCTCCATGTAAGAATCTATACATAAGTTCCCGGTCTCTGGATCTCAATAACAAACTCTTGAATCCCTTCCATATATTGCCCCAATCATACATAGGGTATTCCCCTACACCTTCTTCCACACTTTTACCCCATCCAAGTTTCTCCATATCACTTGCAGTTAACTTATGAGCATTTTTATCACCATTATATTTCGCAAGAGATCCCAACATTGCCCCAAACTCTTGCCTCCCCACCACCTACCTAATTCTTCTGACACTTTACCCCCCCGACCTGCCTCTACCCCACCCCACTTTATAACACATCTTTTAACATACATACATATTACTCTACGCTCTATCGCTATTAGCCCCAAACCCCCCATCTCAACCCTATTTCTAACAATCTCTTTCCTAATCCATGGTTTTCCAAACGCCCAGATGTATCGAAACACTTTAATCTCCAGCGTGTGTATGTCTTCTTGCATTAATGGGTATATCACTGCTACATGCCAAATCTTACTATATATCAATGTATTTACTGCTATCACCCTCTGCTGTAATGTAAGATCCTGGTCTCCATCCCCTTCATTCTATCCATTGCGATTTTCACTATCCTACCTGAATTTCAGCACGCGCTTCCACTTCATTACTCATATATATTATTCCACATATCTTAATGTTTTCCACTACTATCCACCCATGCCTCTCGCCCAACCTTCCCCCACCCATCTACCTACCTCCAATAATCGTGATTTGGCCCCATTTACCCTCATTCCGTTGCTCTACAAAAACCTCTATTACACGTCCTACATTGACCAGTCCCTCTACGTTGCCTACAAGTACTGTAGTATCGTCCACGTATCCCACTATCCCCTGCTCCTCACTCTCTTCCTCACCCCCTCCCTCCCCTCACCCCCACACCCTCCTTTACTAGTCTGTAGAATGGGTCTTGCAAACATGCAAATAGACATTGCGACAGAGGGCATCCTGCCTTAATCCCTTTTCCATTTTCACCATTCTCCCCACACGGCCATTCATCTGCACCCTTATACATGCCCCGTATACACTGTTTCAACCCATCCTACCACTTCCTCCCCAAACCCTGGTGTCGCATAATTTCATACAGCACCTCTCTCTCCACACTGTCATATGCCCGTCTCCAATCTAATGCTAATACCCCCCTCTATGCTATTCTTTATATACTTTTTAATTCTTTCGTGACCACTTATCATGCTTCTTCCCGGTATCCACACTGCCCTTCCTCAATCACTCCTCCTAGCACTTTTTCAACCTATTTCCCAATACTCGAAAATCTTATAATCTGCATTCATCATTGCTAAAGGCCTGTAATTGCTCATTGTCACTCCTGTTCCCCTTTCTTAACCAACACCACCACGCCCATGCATTGATCAGTTCCTAAGCATCCCTCCTCCTTCATTGTGTTAAAGAGCCATACCAAACATTCCCTTAATACATTCCAATATATCCTATAGAAGTCATTAACTATGCCGTCTATCCCTGGAGCCTTTCCTTACTTAACCCATCCACCGCCTCCAATATCTCTTCCTCACTAATTGGACCTTCCATACTTACTCGTTCCCTCTCTCCCACCTTTGCAGTTATTCCCTCCAAAATTGTTCTTCTCTCTGTTATGCCTACCCCATCACTTCTCCAATACCTCTCAAACCATTTATCCACGTATACACCCATCGCCTCAGTCGTCCTTAATCTTTGCCCTGCACATAATTCTCAAACGACTCATCCACTTCTATGCTATTTACTGTCATACCATCCCTTCTTTTCCTACATTTGCTCAAAACATACTTGAAGGCCTGTCTCCCCATAAAATATCATCCATCCCGCCCTCAAACGACAAACATCAAATCTTTCATTCTGTATCTCTCTCAGCCTTTCTTTCAATCCCCTTATCTCCTGCACTGCATTAGGTCCATTCCTCTCGTGACATCTGGCCAAGAGCCCCTCTATGTACTTTTGTAACCCAAATGTCCAACCGCCTCCTCTCTCCCCAGTCTTGTAAAAACCTTTTATACCCACTTTTGCCACTTTTTCCCACCACACTATGATACTCTCTCCCGACTCAATCTGCTTCTTACCTTGCACCCACAACCCTTTCCACCATTGTACAAAACTTGCCTGTTTGTCCTCCCACTCAACAATTTCACATTTAATTTCCAGTAACCCTATCCACCTAACTGCTCCTTCCCAACTAACTTCTACTAGAACACCCTATGATCTGAAAACCCTACATCTATCGTTTGCACACCTTCAGCCACTACCTGATCTGACCCATATATCCTATCCAATCTGGCTGCATAATCCTTACGAAGGTATGTGTGCTCCACTCTCTCCCCTCCACCTACCACGTCCTTCAATCCACACTATTTAATACATCTCTTAAGACCCTAACACACAGCCCGCTCCCCTAGGTTCCACATCTCTATTTCTGATAACGCAGTTCCAATCCCTCCACGATCGCTACTCCTGGCAACCCTCCTAAGACATATACCAAATATTCATTCACAAATTCGTCCTTGACCTTCCTGGAAAACTCCGCCGGCATATAAGCCCCTACAAAGCATACTCTGACACCACCCCATTCCCCATCCACCTTTACTATCGACCCCCACACTCCTCCCATGCAATCAAATGAAAGGGCTTGACACCTTTATCACTACCGCAACTCCACCCTTTAATCTCCCTGAAGACCCAGCATATACATCATATCCTTCCAAACGGAGTCTCTTCCTATCCTATAATTATGTTCCTGCAAAAACCCACTTGCACACCATAACGTCTCAATGTCACCTCTACCCACTTCCTTTTAACCTCTGCCCTCATACCATTTACATTAATAGTTATACACTTGAAAACAACAATGAAGGTTTACCTTTCGACCTTGATGCATGCGTCACTTCAGTTTTCCCTGTGCCTCCTGCTCTGTTTACATTTCCCACCCTTGGCACCTTCCTTAAATTTTATCCCTCCCTTTCCCTCTTTGACGCATCCACCAAGGGCTTTTGCATGATCTCTGCGCAGGTGTTAATACATCCTCTCCATCTGATGATGCTACTGATCTCTTTCGGGATTCCCCCGACACTTCCATACCTTGACCACTTTCTTGCTCATGCACTTCCACACACACCGTCTCACATACTAAACCTTGTTTCCTCGTTCCATCCTCTTCCATTTCAATCCCTAGTTCATTGTCTTCCCCCAAGACTTCTCCTGCAGCCGTACTTAACTCAGGCAAGGTCTCGGCTATGAGGCTCTCCAATACCCCTTCCAAAGACATATTAGGGCTGGCTTCCCCTGTACCCTCCTCCTCTTCTGCTGTTTCTCTTTGCTCCTCTGTAGCTATCGTTGGGAGTGTTTGACATGTCCCTCGCTGCCCTCCACTATCTCACTCCATGACCGGGTAGTTGACTCCTGCCCCATCGTAGTCGTTTCCTGTCCTTCTGTCCTGCTTGGTCGATTGGCCCCTCCTCAAATCGTTGCTGCCCTCTCTTTGGACAATTTGCTGCTACATGTTCAAATGCCCACATGTACGGCACGTCCGCTGTTGACCACGTCGTTACGTACACCTGTGTCCTGAACTCAGGCATTACTACGTATGATGGTATAGGTCGCCTGATGGACATCTTCAAGGAATAAGACCCCTCCATGAGTCCTTCAAAGGGTCCCTCATGCCACTTTCCCACATTTGCAGCATGTACAATCCCATATTCCTTGAAGACTTCCATTAGATCCACTGGATCCGCCTCGAATGGTACGTTTCTCACCCTTATCCACGTATAGGACCGGAGACATCTCTCAACCGCACCTCCATACTTGAGTTAACTGCATATACTTGGTCTTGATACTTGTCTACCAACCTTTCATACTGCTGTGTTGACGACAGTTTCACGAATACCCTGGTTAGTCCATTTAAGGCTACACCATATAGGTCACCTATGTCAATCTTGTATGTATCCTTCAACACCATAGGTAGGATTGTACCGGCTGTGGACGGGTGCAACACGCCCTTTACAATTTCAATACAGACAGTGTTGACGCGACGTCTGGCAGCTGCCGCCATGTTGAAGAAAATAAAGTTTCGTCTCGGCACCACCAGGAGGCAGAGCACCAACGACCGCCCAGTATGGTTGCTGGACGAGGAATGAAGGTAAGGGAAGTTTGTTCTCCATCAGAGAGCAAGTGAAGACTCAACCAGAAACATTACCAGTTTTTCAAATCACCACCAGTGAATTATCCATGTGGCAGGTTTGAAGACTTGTTAAATTACCATATATCCACAACTTAATCTAAACCTAAATCATGTTGGGCATATCAGGAGACTTCTGACAGATCAATGATTTGGTAACATTTGAAAGATCACTGGCATTCTTTTATGACCATATTGATCATGTGTAAATTAAGAGTTCAATCTTTATGAGTTCAGTTTTTGGCAAATCATATTATGAAGAGGCAATTACAATAAAAAAGTCTGAATATAAACTAAATTACAAACTACAGTGGACCCCGCCTAACGAGCACCCCGGAAATCGTACAATTATGTAAGTATAATATTGTAAGTGCTTGTGGAAGTGTATTTTTGGGGGTCTGAAATAGACTAACCTACTTGACATTATTTCTTAAGGAAGTAAATTCGTTCGGTAATGGCACTGGAGCAGGCTTCTGGAATTAATTTTGCTCGTTAGGCGGGGGTCCACTGTATACACATTATAGATATAAGAGGACAGATCAAAAAGTTTTTGCATCCATTATCTTTTCTTTAAAAAATTACAACCTAGCCATACTGAATATTGTTTATTGGTCATTAAATTACCATGCCTACCGTGGCACTCATCCCAATGTGTTACTAGTTTGTTGATGCCTTTCTTAGAATTCTGTTGGCCGATTACGTATCCAGTGAAGAAACGATGTCCTATAAAGGAATTTCTTTGTAGGTCCAGACAGATGGGAATCGCTAACAGCAAGATCAACTATAATTTTATTTTTGCGAGGAAAAAACATTGGATGAAAAGTTTTTTTTGCCCTGCCCTCGTACAAAAGCGACACCTTATGATATCAGCAAAATTCTTCGGAGGGTTTAAATCCACTGGGGTCTTCATTTTATTTGTCTTCTCCAATCACACACAGTTACTACACATGTATCAAACTTAACATTACATAGCACATTTTCATTCTTGACATGACACCCTAGAATATACAAACTTCCCTAAATATATATATATATGTATATATAAAATATCTAACACATCTACCTTCATGTTACATAGTTTACAATATACTAGTAGTTTTATGCAAAGAGTCCCATGTGTAAATCTCAAGTAACATTTGGGAATGAATATCTTAGGGCCTTTAACCTATTTTATAAATTGTCATAGATTATCATTTGTGACAGGCTATGTACACAGACCCAAGTCTAACACTGTTTGATTGTATTGGATTATCCTTGATTGAAACTACATAAGAACATGAAAAAGAAGGAGCACTGCGGCAGGCCTACTGGCCCATAATGTAATATATATGTATGCCCACAACTTGCATTCTAAAAGCCCTCCAATATCATTGCAAAAAATTATACGAACTGTAAAACTATTGTAAATTGTTTTAGACGAGAAATTATGTTACTTACCGATCAAAATGTGTAGATGGAACAAAAAATAATAAAGCCAATATATTGTAAATTAATATTTAACTGGGACAGAATCTGCAGAAATACACTGAAAATGCTAGTAGGAAACCACTGGTTACTAGAACTTAAAACGAGTTAATCAAAATGCCTAGTAGTGACACTGAAGTAACTTTGCAAACATTAGCATGGGCCCGTAGGCCAACTGTAGTACTGTAGTTTAATATACTGCCGATGAGTGACGACGTAAATAAATGATTCGTATAAAGCCTGAGGTAATATATATATAAAACTATTAAAGCAAAGCAGGAGACTAATTTTAAAATGAGTGGTGAACACGGCAGGGCCGGATGTTCGCCTCATTCCACTTGTTCCATCAAAACAACTTCTACTCCATTACCTGAAAACCCAGTCTACTATAAGAGAGATACAAGACAAACTAAACAGTAGTAGGACATAAGGTAGACGTACCATGGTGTGTGAGGAGTGTGAGGCTGGTAGAGGGTGTGTGTGCTGGTAGCAGCAGTCACTACTGACTCACACCACAACAACGGCCACCATGCACACTTCCCGCGCAAACCTTCACTACTACCTACCTACCTATCTACCTAAATACCTTTACCCCCACACCATAACCCTTCACCACTACTATACTATTTCTAACCTGAGCTTTTATGTCGTTAATGGGTAAATCTTCGTCGTCTGAAGAAAAATCCCCTTTATATTGCTCAACTGGAGCAACATATTTTTCATATAGTCGCCTGTATTCCAGTTTTTTTGCATTTGGTGACGGTAAAGCCACTCCATGGGATATTAGTTCATTTTTTAATTGTTCTTTTGTAAATCCAGACATAGTTTGGGTTACAATTATTGAGAGAGCGGTAGTATAAGACCCCACACCGTACACCTAATACCAGCACTGAACAAAGTTACTTTCAGTACAGTAGTATAGTTCCTGGGAGCAGCAGCAAATAACCGTAGACATGATTGGTTCTACAGTGGAGGTGGAGGCGGGCCCACTAGTGGCCCACCAACAGTAACATCGCTCTCAACACTCATCACCTCCAATCTCAACCGCCACATTTAACTCTTATATATACAAACACCCACCAGAATCCCACATTTAACACTCTTATATACATACACTCACCTTATTCACCACATTAAACTC
>WNWK01056064.1:0-11105 GCA_009830355.1 Cherax destructor
GGAGCTACCCTCCAGTGCCTTGGAGGGTAGCTCCAGTGGAGGGTTTAGCGCTCCCTGGTCAATAACACCGCGGTAAAACACATTTCAGGTCTGTCAGTCCCGGCCTTCAGGTCCCAGACCTGAAACTCATCCTCCAGGTAACTTACCAAGTTGAAAACTTGAGAACGCTTCAGCTGATCGTTTTGAAACTTTGAGAACTGATATGTATCTTACTTAGAAACTTAAAACAATTACTGGATTATCTAGGTGATAATTTTACTATTCAACTAAAGACTATTGAAGACTATTCAACTGAAGAGGCAGGAGCTGTGACTCGACCCCTGCAACCACAACTAGGTGAGTACACCGTGTACGTTAGACCCATACTGGAGTATGCAGCACCAGTTTGGAACCCACACCTAGCCAAACACGTCAGGAAACTAGAGAAAATGCAAAGGTTTGCAACAAGACTAGTCCCGGAGCTAAGGGGTATGTCCTACGAGGAGAGGTTAAGGGAAATCGACCTGACGACACTGGAAGACAGGAGAGATAGGGGAGATATGATAACGACATATAAAATACTGATAGGAATCGACAAGGTGGACAGAGACAGGATGTTCCAGAGATGGAACACAGCAACAATACCTTTGATATACCTTTGAAGAGTTTCGAGAGTTTATCTACTCTGAGCCCGGCCATGGGCCAGGCTCGTCTGGTGCTTGCTTGGTCAACCAGGCTGTTGCTGCTGGAGGCCCGCTGCCCCACATATCCATCACAGCCTGGTTGATCTGGCACCCGATGAAGATACTTGTCCAGTTTCCTCTTGAAGGCTTCTACACTGGTTCCAGCCATGTTTCTGATATCTTCTGGTAAGATGTTGAATAGTCTGGGACCCCGGATGTTAATACAGTGCTCCCGTATTGTCCCCACCGCACCCCTGCTCCTCACTGGGGTTATTTTACACTTTCTCCCATATCTCTCACTCCAGTATGTTGTTATGGCAGTGTGCAGATTTGGGACCAGACCCTCAAGTACTTTCCAAGTATATATTATCATGTATCTCTCTCTCCTCCGCTCCAATGAGTACATGTTCAAGACTTGAAGGCGTTCCCAATAATTTAGATGTTTCAATGGCTCAATGTGAGCCGTAAACGATCTCTGAATTTGTTCCAGCTCTGATATTTCTCCTGCCCTGAACGGGGCCGTCAGCACTGAGCAGTATTCTAAGTGAGGGAGCACTAGCGATTTGAATAGTGTCATCATCGGCATTATTTCCCTTGTTTTGAAAGTTCTCAATAACCACCCCGTCATCTTCCTGGCTGTTGTGATCTTTGTCTTGTTATGGTCTTTAAAAGACAGATCAGCAGACATAATTATTCCCAAGTCCTTTATGTGTTCCTTTCGTTCTATGTGGTGACCCTCTTGCGTTTTGTATATAGTGTTCCTTTTGAGTTCTTCATTTTTTCCATACCTAAGCAGCTGAAACTTATCACCATTGAACGTCATGTTGTTCTCCACTGCCCACTGGAAGACCCTGCTTATGTCCTCCTGTAATTTTTCAGTGTCATCTACCGTAGTGACTTTCATGCTTATTTTAGTGTCATCTGCAAATGATGATACAAATGTGTGCTGGGTGTTTTTATCCGTCTGCTATGAGGATGAGAAACAGCAGAGGTGCCAGGACAGTGCCTTGGGGCACTGAGCTTTTGACCTCGCTGATGCTGGATCTTGCCCTGTTCACTACTACTTTTTGTGTTCTGTGTGTTAGGAACTCAAATATCCATCTGCCTACCTTCCCAGTAATGCCTATGGCCCTCATTTTGTGCGCTATCACTCCATGATCGCATTTGTCAAACGCCTTTGCAAAATCTGTGTAAATCACATCTGCGTTTTGGTCGTCCTCCAATGCCTCCGTAATTCTGTCATAATGGTTCAGCAGCTGTGACAGGCATGATCGTCCCGCTCTAAAGCCATGCTGGTTCGGGTTATGTTGGTTGTGCTGGTCCGTCTCATCACTCTTTCAAATATTTTTATGATGTGAGAAGTTAGGGCTACTGGTCTGTAATTTTTAGCTAGTGCTCTACTACCTCCCTTATGCAAAGGAGCTATGTCTGCACTCTTTAAGGCCTCCGGTATTTCACCTAGATCTAAGCTCTTTCTCCACAGAATACTAAGGGCTCTTGCTAATGGTACTTTGCACTGCTTTATAAATAAAGCATTCCATGAATCTGGTCCAGGTGCTGAGTGAGTGGGCATGTTGTCCATTTCTTTTTCCAAATCTATGGGATTTGTACTAATGTCGGTTAGATGGTCTGCGCGGCCTTCTGCTGGAGTGAAAAATATTTCTGCATTTTCTACCTTGCTGTCATTTAGTGGGTTGCTGAAGACTGACTCATACTGTTCCTTTAGGATTTCACTCATTTCCTGTTCATCGTCAGTATACGAATCTCCTCTCAATAATGGTCCAATTCTACAGGTAGTTCTTAGCTTGGATTTTGCATAGGAATAGAAATATTTTGGGTTTCTTGCAATATCCTGTATGGCTCTTTGTTCCCTTTGTACTTCTTCTGTCAGGTATGACATCTTAAGTTTTTGCTCTAATTCAGTGATCTCTCGGTTAAGGCTATCTCTCCTCTGTTGCAACATATCTGTGTTTTTCAGCAATTCAGTAACCCGTTTTCTTCTCCTGTACCATCTCCTACGCTCTCTCTCTATATCTGATCTTCTTCTGGGTTTCCACAATGGTACGTGCTTCATACATACCTTGTATGCTTCTGTATTCAGCTTCTCTAGGCAAGGGGACACAGTTGGAAGTTGAAGACTCAGATGAATCACAGGGATGTTAGGAAGTATTTCTTCAGTCACAGAGTGGTCAGGAAGTGGAATAGTCTGGGAAGTGATGTAGTGGAGGCAGGATCCATACATAGCTTTAAGAAGAGGTATGATAAAGTTCATGGCGCAGGAAGAGTGATCTCTCTCTCTCTCTCTCTTTCTCTAGTTTTAAACACACCAAGAATAAGTTCTTGGTGAAAAAATCATGTTCTATGTCTCTCCTCATTCTCTTCCTCCTCCTCTTCCTCTTCCTCCTCCTCTTCCTCTTCCTCTTCTTCCTCTTCCTCCTCTTCTTCCTCCTCCTAAAGAAATTCTCCTCCTTCACCTTTCCTAATCTTCATTCTTCTCTCCTTCTTAATCTTTCTCCTCTTCCTCTTCATTTCTCTTCTCAGTGAAGGCTTCACCAAAACTCTCTCTACCATGTATGTTACACCTGTATAGCAGGTGTCTGACAAGACTGACAGGTGCATGGTGTGGCAGGTGTCTGACAAGACTAATTGGTGCATGGTGTGGCAGGTGTCTGACAAGACTGACAGGTGTATGGTGTGGCAGGTGTCTGACAAGACTGACAGGTATATGGTGTGGCAGGTGTCTGACAAGACTGACAGGTGTATGGTGTGGCAGGTGTCTGACAAGACTGACAGGTGTATGGTGTGGCAGGTGTCTGACAAGACTGACAAGTGTATGGTGTGGCAGGTGTCTGAATAATAGATGAATGAGCACTCTGACAGGTGTGTAACTGCTGTATAACTAATTTGACAAGTGTGTACTAGCTGCATAACTAAGTTGACAGGTGTGTAACATCTGCATAACTAAGTTGACAGGTGTGTAACATTTGCATAACTAAGTTGACAGGTGTGTAACATCTGCATAACTAAGTTGACAGGTGTGTAACAGCTGCATAACTAAGTTGACAGGTGTGTAACATCTGCATAACTAAGTTGACAGGTGTGTAACAGCTGCATAACTAAGTTGACAGGTGTGTAACATCTGCATAACTAAGTTGACAGGTGTGTAACATCTGCATAACTAAGTTGACAGGTGTGTAACAGCTGCATAACTAAGTTGACAGGTGTGTAACATCTGCATAACTAAGTTGACAGTGTGTAACATCTGCATAACTAAGTTGACAGGTGTGTAACATCTGCATAACTAAGTTGACAGGTGTGTAACATCTGCATAACTAAGTTGACAGGTGTGTAACATCTGCATAACTAAGTTGACAGGTGTGTTACATCTGCATAACTAAGTTGACAGGTGTGTAACAGCTGTTTGACAGGTGTGTGATCTCAAGTCTCCAAGATTGACTGGATAAACACGATGTATTGTGGGGTTTGAGGCGAGGAATGGGACAGCAGCTCCAGTTCCTTGGATCAGAGCCCTTCCCCAGCATGATGGCTCCCCATTAATCGGTTCGCAATAACGGGAACCACAAAATGAGGGAATTAATGGGTTTTTTGAAGGAGAATTTGAGAGGAATGAAATGAGAGAGAGAGAGAGAGAGAGAGAGAGAGAGAGAGAGAGCAGAGGAGAGAGAGAGAGAGAGAGAGAGAGAGAGAGAGAGAGAGAGAGTGAGAGATATGACGAATGCCAAGGATGTTTTGAGAGACATTTTACGAGTTACTGAGCCAGTTACGAGGGGAAACTGTCAGATAGTGTCTAGCTCTGTTCCACCCTCAGCTGAGAGAGAGAGAGAGAGAGAGAGAGAGAGAGAGAGAGAGAGAGAGAGAGAGACAGACAGACAGACAGACAGACAGACAGACAGACAAAGACAGAGAGAACCATGGCTAACCCTCCTAAACATACAGAATCCCCCCCCAAAAAAAAAAAAATACCATGGTCAGCTCCAAGCTGCCTCCACCTATAGAAAGTTAAAACACGAGACTAAGGCACGTTCCAGACAAATCTCCGGAGATATGTTAGTAGTACTGTCTCCACCCACCTCCTGCACCTTGCCTCTACTGACACCAGGTTTCTTTTAAAACAAAATTAACCTCAACTGCCTCAACTTCATCAATTTTAACATCAATGCCAAAAATATGTGAAAAATGGAAATGTCAAGTGCATTGAGCAAAACCACATTTTGATGACATCAATGTGAAGATGACATCAATGTGATGATGGCATTAATGTGATGATGGCATCAATGTGATGATGGCATCAATGTGATGATGACATCAATGTGATGATGGCATCAATGTGATGACATCAATTTGAAGATGACATCAATGTGATGATGGCATCAGTGTGAAATCATGATTATATCAATGTGATGATGACATCAATGTGATGATGACATCAATGTGATGATGACATCAATGTGATGACATCAATGTGATGATGACATCAATGTGATTATGACATCAATGTGATAGCATCAATGTGATGAAGATATCAAAGTGATGATGACATCAATGTGAAGATAACATCAATGTGATGATAACATCAATGTGATGATAGCATCAATGTGAAGATAACATCAATATGATGATGATATCAATGTGATGATGACATCAATGTGATGATGACATCAATGTGATGATGACATCAATGTGAAGATGACATCAATGTGATGATATCATCAATGTGATTATGACATCAATATGATGGTATCAGTGTGATGAAGATATCAAAGTGATGATGACATCAATGTGAAGATAACATCAATGTGATGATATCATCAATGTGATTATGACATCAATGTGATGGCATCAATGTGATGAAGATATCAAAGTGATGATGACATCAATGTGAAGATAACATCAATGTGATGATAACATCAATGTGATGATGGCATCAATGTAATGATGGCATCAATGTGATGATGGCATCAATGTGATGATGACATCAATGTGATGATGCATCAATGTGATTATGCATCAATGTGATGAGCATCAATGTGAAGATATCAAGTGATGATGACATCAATGTGATGATACATCAATGTGATGATGACATCAATGTGATGATGCATCAATGTGATTATGACATCAATGTGATGGCATCAATGTGATGATGATATCAAAGTGATGATGACATCAATGTGAGATGACATCAATGTGATGATAACATCAATGTGATGATGGCATCAATGTGATGATGAATCAATGTGATGATGGCATCAATGTGATGATGACATCAATGTGATGATGGCATCAATGTGATGATAACATCAATGTGATGATGACATCAATGTGATGATGACATCAATGTGATGATGACATCAATGTGATGATGGCATCAATGTGATGATGGCATCAATGTGATGATGACATCAATGTGATGATGACATCAATGTGATGATGGCATCAATGTGATGATACATCAATGTGATGATGGCATCAATGTGATGATGACATCAATGTGATGATGACATCAATGTGATGATGACATCAATGTGATGATGGCATCAGTGATGATAATCACAGTGTATGATGACATCAATGTGATGATGGCATCAATGTGATGATAGGCATCAATGTGATGATGACATCAAGTGATGATGCATCAATGTGATGATGGCATCAAGTGATGAGTAACATCAATGTGATGATGCTAGTGATGATGCACAGTGAGTGGCACTCAAGGATGATGGCATCAATGTGAAACTGCTAGGTGAACAGTGACAGCAGGTGTAAGGTAACTACACCCAGGTACCTACTTACTGCTAGGTGAACAGTGACAGCAGGTGTAAGGTGACTACCACCCAGGTACCTACTTACTGCTAGGGAACAGTGACAGCAGGTGTAAGGTGCTAACACCCAGGTACCTACTTACTGCTAGGTGAACAGTGACAGCAGGTGTAAGGTGCTACCACCCAGGTACCTACTTACTGCTAGGTGAACAGGGACAGCAGGTGTAAGGTGACTAACACCCAGGTACCTACTTACTGCTAGGTGAACAGTGACAGCAGGTGTAAGGTGACTACCACCCAGGTACCTACTTACTGCTAGGTGAACAGTGACAGCAGGTGTAAGGTATCTAACACCCAGGTACCTACTTACTGCTAGGTGAACAGTGACAGCAGGTGTAAGGTGACTACCACCCAGGTACCTACTTACTGCTAGGTGAACAGGGACAGCAGGTGTAAGGTGACTACCACCCAGGTACCTACTTACTGCTAGGTGAACAGTGACAGCAGGTGTAAGGTGGCTAACACTCAGGTACCTACTTACTGCTAGGTGAACATGGACAGATGTCTTAAGGAAACACGCCCCAATGTTTCTACCCGTAGAGGGATCGAACCACGGACCTCAGTGCGAGGCAAGTGCGCTACCAACCCAGCTACGGGACATCTTGGTAAATCCCGCCACTTGGGGAGAGGATTAAGGAATTAAGGAGGCAGGATTTTAACACCAAATTCTCTGATAGGAGATAATGAGGATCATGTGTAATCCAGGTGAGGTAGGTTATTATTTGTGTGTGTGTGTGTGTGTGTTGTATATATATATATAAAATATATATATATATATATATATATATATATATATATATATATATATATATATATATATATATATATAGTTGTGCCGAATAGGTAAAACTTGCTATTTTGGCTTAAATAACAACGCTCTTCTTGTCGAATAAGGCAAGCTAAAATTTGTGCATTCAATAACTTCGCAAAAATCATTCTGAATCTAAAGAAAAAACATATTTCATTGTGTTTATTTATTAAGAACATAAGAATGGAGGAACACTGCAGTAGGCCTACTGGCCCATACAAGGCAGGTCCTTATCAAAACCACCACTACCTAAGAATTTACTCCCATACTCACGACACCAATCAAACCCAGCCCCTCCCACTCATATATTTGTCCAATCTCTTTTTAAAGCCACCCAAGGTCCTAGCCTCTATCACCCTACTTGGAAGATTGTTCCACGCATCTACAACTCTGTTCGAAAACCAGTACTTGCCTATTATTAAATTATTGTAAACTTATCTAAAATATATTTAGTTGTATTAGGCTAAATTAAATTGCGCTTGTTATAATAAGGTTAGGTAAGTTTTCTAAGGTTCTTTTGGTACAAAATTATTAATTTTTATATTAACATAAATGAAAAAAATGTATCTTGAAACGTATAAGAGAAAATTTTAGAAAAGACTTAATTTTAAATGAGTTCTTGATAATTGACCAATTTTACCTATTGGGAAGGCGGGGTAGGGGTCGGCCTAGGAAAGGTTGGAGGGAGGGGGTAAAGGAGGTTTAGTGTGCGAGGTGCTTGGACTTCCAGCATGTGTGAGCGTATTTGATAGGAGTGAATGGAGACAAATGGTTTTTAATACTTGACGTGCTGTTGGAGTGTGAGCAAAGTAACATTTATGAAGAGATTCAGGGAAACCGGCAGGCCGGACTTGAGTCCTGGAGATGGGAAGTACAGTGTCTGCACTCTGAAGGAGGGATGTTAATGTTGCAGTTTTATAACTGTAGTGTAAAGCACCCCTCTGGCAAGACAGTGATGGAGTGAATGATGATGAAAGTTTTTCTTTTTCAGGCCACCCTGCCTTGGTGGGAATCGGCCGATGTGTAATATATATATATATATATATATATATATATATATATATATATATATATATATATATATATATATATATATAGTTGCTAAACCCACAGGGGTCATATAACTCGTACAAACAGCCTCCTGAAGATCATTGTTGACATATGATCGAGGGTAGCATCAGTTGGTCGGCAGCCATCTTTGTTTACACTGTGACGTCACGTCCTGGAGAAGCATCAGTTGGTCGGCAGCCATCTTTGTTTACACTGTGATGTCACTTCCTGGAGTAGCATCAGCTGGTAGGCAACCATCTTTGTTTACACTGTGACGTCACTTCCTGGCGAAGCATCAGTTGGTCGGCAGCCATCTTTGTTTACACTGTGACGTCACTTCCTGGAGAAGCATCAGTTGGTCGGCAGCCATCTTTGTTTACACTGTGACGTCACTTCCTGAGAAGCATCAGTTGGTTGGCAGCCATCTTTGTTTACACTTTGACGTCACTTACTGGAGAAGCATCAGTTGGTCGGCAGCCATCTTTGTTTACACTGTGACGTCATTTCGTCGAGTAGCATCAGCTGGTCGGCGGCCATCTTTGTTTACACTTGTGACGTCACTTCCACCAGCCAGAGCGCTGAATACCCGCTCTTATGAGCATGGGAACTAAGGGTCATTGATAAACGATCTTGGGTGCTACAAAGGCACAAATCGATTTTAAAATATTGAGATTATTATTATGGAACGTCAGCCAACTAAAAGTTTCTACAACGAGATCTTTCGTTATATATATTTTCGTTATACATATCGCAGTAAAATGTGTGCATGGGAGTTAAGACATATCAGATACAGCTGTTTCAAGCTGATACCTGATACTTAGGGCATCAATACTCTAGTGTGAAGGGCAGGCACGTGGGCACGCACGTGGGCAAACATCTTCCCTACCCCCACTGTGATAGCCGGCTCACAAGCGAAGGCAACCGGGTTCGATTTAGGGGTAAGGCGAAACGTCTGGGGGAGTCTGTTATAAGGTACTGTTGTTTGGTTGTGGTGATGGGTGGCATTATGGGGGAGGACTACCACAACTACTACTACTATCACTACCACTACTACTACCACCCCTACTACAATCACAACCCCTAATACTATTATCACCCCTTCTAGTATTATCACATTAACTGCTACCACCACTACTACTACTGCTATCACCACCACTATTATCACCACCCTTACTACAATACCACCTATTTCTACTACTAACCATTGCTACTTACTACTACACCAACACTACTGCTACTACATACTATCTATCACCATACTACTACTGCTACTACCTACTACTACTATCACCAACACTACTGCTACTACCACTACTACTATCACCAACACTACTGCTACTACCACTACTACTATCACCAACACTACTGCTACTACCACTACTACTATCACCAACACTACTGCTACTACCACTACTACTATCACCAACACTACTGCTACTACCACTACTACTATCACCAACACTACTGCTACTACCACTACTACTATCACCAACACTCTGCTACTCTACTACTATCACCACACTGCTACTCTACTCTACTTCACCAACACTACTGCTACTACCACTACTACTATCACCAACACTACTGCTACTACTACTACTACTATCACCAACACTACTGCTACTACCACTACTACTATCACCAACACTACTGCTACTACTACTACTACTATCACCAACACTACTGCTACTACCACTACTACTATCACCAACACTACTGCTACTACTACTACTACTATCACCAACACTACTGCTACTACTACTACTACTATCACCAACACTACTGCTACTACAACTACTACTATCACCAACACTACTGCTACTACTCTACCAACTGCTACTACTACTCATCACCAACACTACTGCACTTCTATCCACTACTTACTCTACTACTACTATCACCAACACTACTGCTACTACACTACTACTATCACCAACACTACTGCTACTACTACTACTACTATCACCAACACTACTGCTACTACCACTACTACTATCACCAACACTACTGCTACTACCACTACTACTATCACCAACACTACTGCTACTACCACTACTACTATCACCAACACTACTGCTACTACCACTACTACTATCACCAACACTACTGCTACTACACTACTACTATCACCAACACTACTGCTACTACCACTACTACTATCACCAATACTACTGCTACTACCACTACTACTATCACCAACACTACTGCTACTACCACTACTACTATCACCAACACTCTGCTACTACCACTACTACTATCACCAACACTACTGCTACTCTACACTACTACTACTATCACCAACACTACTACTACTACTACTACTACTACTATCACCAACACTACTGCTACTACCACTACTACTATCACCAACACTACTGCTACTACCACTACTACTATCACCAACACTACTGCTACTACTACTACTACTACTATCACCAACACTACTGCTACTACTACTACTACTATCACCAACACTACTGCTACTACTACTACTACTATCACCAACACTACTGCTACTACCACTACTACTATCACCAACACTACTGCTACTACTACTACTACTATCACCAACACTCACTGCACTACTACTACTACTATCACCAACACTACTGCTACTACCACTACTACTATCACCAACACTACTGACTACCACTACTACTATCACCAACACTACTGCTACTACACTACTATACACCAACACTACTGCTACTACTACTACTACTATCACCAACACTACTGCTA
>WNWK01056065.1:0-11105 GCA_009830355.1 Cherax destructor
GTCCGACTATGGTTGTGGTCGGCTGCGGAAGTGACAAAGGAGCTCCTGCCCATGCCGCTCCTCGAGGACAAGGGTGCGACTCGGCCAGTCGATGGGTACACCGTGCCACCGCCCTGGGCACCGGAACCTGTCATAACCCAACTTGCAAACCTGCCAGCCAGCAAGCGTCACTGTCCACAGCGCGGCTGCAGCGGTGGGCAGCTGCAAGCATCGTTGCAGCGGAGCATTCCGGGTGTGCAGTGTACTACACTGATGGCTCAAGAGACCCGAGGCCGGCCGCACGGGTGCCGGGATACATTACCTCCCTAACGGCCGGCTGGCGCCTCCGACCACTGCAGCCTCCTACAGGCAGAACTCCACGCCATCCAGAGGGCCATCCAACATGCGCTCCTGGAACACCACCAACCTCCAGTCATCCACGTCGACTCCAGGGCGACGATACAGGCCATCATGCATAGGGAGCCCAGGGATAACATCCGGCTCCTCACCGCCATCAGAAGAGACCTACACTCACTTGACGAGCAGAGCCGGCAAGCAACAATCAATTGGATACCAAGCCACATCGACCTTGCTGGGAATGATGCGGCGGATGGGGCGGCTAAGTCTGCCACACTTGCGGCCCAACCTGCGACTACAATTGCCATTAGCCGCAGGCAGGTGCACTTGGGGGCAGCTTCGGCAGCCAGACGCCCACTACCAGCACCGGGAGCATCTCGGAGCCGGCACTGGTATGACAGAGCGACACGTAGGGAGCCCCCACCAAACATGAGGAAACTTAACAGGGAGCTGCAAGTCAGCGTCCACCGCCTGCGCCTCGGCTACCCTACTGCAAAGCGCCTCATCGAACGCATGAGTGAGGAGCTTTGCCGCCACTGCGACCGGATGGTCCCAAAGCCTCTAGTTCACTACATGCTTGACTGTCCTGTGACGTCGTCCATCCGCCGCAGGCACTTCCCGATGGCACCAGGGGATCTGACCCGCGAGGACAAAGCAGCCCGGCTAGTTACCTGGCCACCCATGACTTGGAGACACTGCTCTCAGTCCTAGCAACCCACCCGCCCCCTCGATGACGACGCCGGAGAACCCCGACGATGACCAAGACTACCCACAACAGCTATTCTTTCTCTCACTTCCTTCTTTCTTATCCCCCATCCTTCTTCTTCCTATGTAGGTAGAACCACAGCCTGATGCCTAGCTTCCACCCATGTCAAGACACGTCTGCTGGGACTACAAGAGTCCGAAGTACCAAGATCTGCTGATGAAGACGCCTGCTGATGAAGTTGCGACGTCA
This sequence comes from Cherax destructor, assembly GCA_009830355.1. NCBI lineage: Eukaryota > Metazoa > Arthropoda > Malacostraca > Decapoda > Parastacidae > Cherax > Cherax destructor. The sequence continues at coordinate 1,292 of WNWK01056065.1, forward strand.
GAAGACACTCCCCACCATGGGAAGCCACAGCAAGAGAGAAGAAGTCAACCCCCACCCGGGGGGCCCCAAGAAAGAACACAGAAGAATGAGGATGACCGACACTCTCTACCCAGGGGGCCAATGCCGGGTCACCATTTGGAGAAGACCCGTGCCGGATGTACCGGCGAACCTACAACAACAACAACGAAGACAAGAGTGAATGTAAGCGAAGAGGAAAGGGACGGAGTAAGCAAGGTCGACGAACAAATAAAGAACGTCTACTAACATCAGTGACTATAATATATATGGAAGGATTCCGGAGGTCATGAGAGCGAACATAATAGCGATGGCAATGAGCCTCACGGGGATCGGCCAAGGATGGAATATTCGCTTCTGCATAGAGGCTCTCAACCGGTGAAGAGCGAAAAGCATGGAGGCATAAACGTAATCTCTGGTGATGGATGGGATTAAGACTAAAAAGAGTTGCAGGAGAGGCTGCTTAATATATTTGGTAGCCATAATCGAGTTTCGATAAAATTAGGGCGGAATGTAGTCTAAGGAGAGTTCTACGATCAGCCCCCCCATAAAAGATGAGCGAGGGTTTTAAGGAGGTTCAGCCGACTATGACAAGTTGCCTTCAGAGAGGTAATGTGGTTTCCAGGATAACCGACAGTCAAACAGAAGGCCGGGAAACCTGACTGTATCACGTTCTGGGATACGCGAGCCATATAGGTACAATGGATGATCAGAGGCGACAGAACGTCTGGTGAAAGTAATTTGGTGAGTTTTAGTACTAGAAAATTTAAACCCATGAGTGGTGGCTCAATTGTAATTACGGTTGATGGCATGCTGGAGAGAAACTGCAATGAGGTGACAGTCAGCACCTGCACAAGCTAGAGCAAAATCATCAACATAGATGGAAGAATAGATGTCAGATCATTTACAGCAAGGATAAAAAGTGTGGTGCTCAGAGCACATCCCTGGGGGACACCATCAGCTTAGACAAAGTCTGGGGAAAGCATATTATTAAGCCAAACACAGAAATGTCTCTCAGTTAAGAAAAATGGTAGATTGCCTCGTAGGCCTAAGGAGTGGCCAAGATGTTATACCTCCAAGTTGTGTCATATGCCTTCTCAAGGTCAAAAAAGATGACAATAACCGAGTGGTTATTGGCAAAGGCATTACGAACATATGAATCCAAGTGGTAAGGGGTCAATGGTAGAACGGCCCTTACAAAAGCCATTTTGACTAATGAAGAGTCTGTTTACCAGAACGTCTGTTTACCAGACGTTCCATCACCTTGCAAACTGCAGTGGTAAGAGCACTGGGACGATTGTGGGAGGCATCATGTCCAGTAGTACCCGGTTTGCGGAAAGGGAGAGGAATGACAGATTTCCACACCTGGGAAAAAACTCCTTGCAACCAAATAAGATTAAAGAGTCGTAAGAGGAGAGCAAGGGCTGATGGATAAAAATGCTGTAGAATACGAATATGAATGCCGTCAGGACCAGCTGCTGATGATCGGCAAGCGGAGAGTATTGCCCCCAGTTCCAGAAGTGTAAAAGGCACATTATAAGATTCTTCTCTGATAGAAGAAAAGTTTAAGGGCTCTAACTTTCTGGCAGACTTTGAGGAAAGAAACGAGGGGCATAGATGGAGCAAGATACGGACAAGATAATTACGAATCTCGGTGGCATTGTCAAGAGGGTTTGCTATAGTGACACCGGCAACCCGATGAACGGGAGCCGAGTCGGGAGAGTATTTACCACTCAAGTTTCCGTACTTTTTTTCCAGACTGCACTCATAGAGAAAGCCGAAGTGAATGTAGAAACATAATCCCACCAGCAAGTGCGTTTAGCGTCACAGATGACACGGCGGGCGACCGCTCTCTTCTGCTTAAAATCAAGGAGTCGCTCTTCAAACAGGTGTAGTGTCTGATATGTGGAAGATGGCTAATGTAATTCCTATTTTTAAAGCAGGGGACAAGTCACTACCGTCAAATTACCGCCCAATAAGCCTGACCTCAATTGTAGGCAAATTACTCGAGTCAATTATAGCTGATATTATTAGAAGCCATCTAGATAACCATAATTTGATTAATGATACCCAGCATGGATTCACGAGGGGCCGTTCCTGCCTATCTAATTTATTAACCTTCTTCAGTAAAGCTTTTGAGGCTGTTGATCACGATAAAGAATTCGATATTGTTTATTTAGACTTTAGTAAGGCTTTTGATAGAGTACCGCACCAGAGACTGTTAAAGAAAGTGGCAGCTCATGGCATTGGGGGAAAAGTGCTGTCATGGATCGAGTCATGGCTCACCAATAGGAAGCAGAGAGTGTGCATAAATGGGGTTAAATCCGAATGGGGACTTGTAACAAGTGGTATTCCACAGGGATCAGTCTTAGGCCCATTGTTATTTATAATATATATCAATGACCTTGATGAGGGAATTACTAGTGATATGAGCAAATTCGCCGACGACACGAAGATAGGTAGGATAATTGATTCAAACATAGATGTCAGAACTTCAGGAAGATTTAGACAAACTTAATTCGTGGTCAGAAAAGTGGCAGATGCAGTTCAATGTAGATAAATGCAAGGTTCTGAAGCTCGGGAGTGTCCATAACCCAAGCACTTATAAGTTAAATAACGTAGAACTTAGCCATACAAATTGCGAGAAGGGTTTTGGGGGGAAAACAGTGAAGTCCCAGTGTAGTAATATTATAAGTTCTAGGAGAACTTTTTTTTTTTTTTTATATTTTATTGAAATCTGCGTATACAAACATCATGACATAAATATTACCTTTTACATAAGAATTTCCCAATACCAAAACAACTACAAGCAGCTTCCCCACACCAAATGCTTAGTACCAAATATAATATTACATCACACTCCATGGTTCCTTCCTTTTCGCTATAACAGACGAATATATAACAACCAATCAATAAGTTCTACGTGAACGCTTCAAGGCACACCAGAAACAACTACAATCTCATCCTTGTACAGCACCCCTCCCCCTCCAAGAGCGTTCACGCATGGTTATGCCATAAGACAAAACATAAAACCACAAAACAATGACCACACAAGGAATGAAAACATATTACCCATGACACAATCGTATATAAAAAACATATATACCTTCCCAACCATGGGATACATTAAACACCAATATATACCTGACAACTACATATCCTTCCTATTCCCCCAAAAAATTCTTACAACCACCAAGCCCCATATACTTAAGGCCACCTTTAGTATACTTCTGATCTATACACAATAATATGATATAACAAAATATAGACAAGAAGAGTTATACACTTCTTATAAAGAACTACCCATATACCCCACATGCATACCCCCCCTCCTTGGACACAATCCTCAAACAAGAAAACATAACATAAACAACGCACACACACAAAATGCTACATATTTCTTATATAATGATCTCTGCATTTCAACACAAAACACAGAAAACACAAACATAACAAAAATAACTTACTCCAATAATGACCTTACACAGAAGGCCCAAAATATATGAACATCAATGATTATACAATCCTTGTATGCATCTTATCCACAATCGGAACCAACCTTTGGCATAGAAGGTTCTCGTACTCAGAGATGTACTGAAGCACAAACTACCCCAGCCTCTTCCCCACTGATCTACACCCTCCCCACCTAACGGCCTTCCACCTAAGAACCCACCTAACCCCCCCCTTACCTATCATCTACACATTCCCCACTACTTTACCCATCCCCGTTCACCACCCCTAACCCATCCCCCTCCTTCCCCACTAACCTCTCCCTCCCCACGCCCCTTAACCCATGCACTGTCATCTCTCGATAAGGCTGCAAGAAAGCCCCATCCCACGCCCTACCATATAATTCCCTGTTCCTACACTTAGTCCTATAAAAGCCGCTCCCAATGCCCCAATACGTGCCCTCCCTCCTCTTCCCTCCAACTCCATGAAATATAAACATAATCCAATACCAAATAAGACAACCCTTCTGCTATGCTGTCCGAAAACTGCCCCAGATCCAAACTCAGCGCCCTCAGAACCGAAACCTCCTTTCCCCACCTGTCGTAACACCCCCAAACCATTCTCTCACCTCCTGCAATCCATCACAAAAATAAACGACATGATATGCCGTTTCCAACTCACCACACCTACCGCAAACCCCATCAGCTACCAACCCCATGACGTATAATTGAGCTCTAGAAGCCAAAACCCCCTGCAAAAACCTATATCCTACCTCTCGCACCCTAGGATGTAACTTTAGCTTTCGAAACCACCTCCATATTCCTTGCCAATCATACAGGGGATAAACCCCTCTCCCCTGCACCTCCCTCCCCTCCGAGCCCAACCTATCCAACCTACTAACCCTACTCGTCCCCGGCTCTTTCATCACCATTAACCCTCGTAAAATTGCCTCACATACCAAAATATCCTTCCTTCCCCACCATCTGCGCACCTCCTTCATTACTAACCCCACTCTTCTTCCCCCCCCCTCCTCGCATCAGAAATTCATGCCTCACAAACACACTTCGTAATCTACACCTCAACGGTATCAACCCTATCCCTCCCCACCTTGTCTTGGTTTCCACTACCTCCCTACTTAGCCAGTGTCTCCCATGCCCCCATACGAACCTTAAAACATTACTCAACAAACGTTGCACATCCACCTCCAAGAGAGGATATACCACCGCCCTAAACCATAATTTGCTATACACCAACACATTTATAACAATAACTCTTTGCAGTAATGTCACCTCTCCCACTCCCCAGTCCCTCATCCTTCCAATTGCCGCATCCACCACCATCCTTGAATTCACCTCCCGCGCCACTACCGCATCTGCACTAAAAACTATACCGCATATCTTAATCATTTCTACACAATTCCAACCCTCCCGACCCCAACGTTCCCCAGACCAACTTCCTACCTCCAATAAATTAGACTTCCCTATTAACCCTCATCCCTGTTCCCCTCCCAAAACGTTCTATCAAATCATTCAACTTACTCAATTGCCACTCCTTCCTAACCAACACCGTGGTGTCATCAACATAACCAACCATACCACCCACCTCCTCCCTCTCCTCAGACCCTCCCCTCAACCCCGCCTCTACTAATCTGTAAAAGGATCCTGCAAAGTGCAAAGGATCTGCGACAGAGGACAACCCTGTCGCAGACCCTCTGCATTTCCACTGCCCTTCCCACCTTCCCATTAATCTGCACTCGTAATAACGCACCTGCATACAATGTTTCGACCCACCTTACCACCCCTTCCCCAAAACCCTGCCTCTCCAATATTGCTAATAACATTTCTCGATCAACCCTGTCATATGCTCTCTGCCAATCCAATCCTAACACCCCCCTCCTCACTTTCCTCAATAAACTGCTTAATTCGCCGATGCCCTGTACGAATACTCCTTCCAGGCACCCCAAATTGACCCTCATGCAAACTCCACCTAAACCCTCTTGATCCTATTTGCCAAAATCTTTGCAAAAATTTTGTAATCCGCCGTCAACAAAGCCAGACCCCTATAATCACTTAAGCCCTCAGGAGAATCTCCTTTGCCACTAATACTACTACCCCAGTCCTCATTGATTTCCCCATGAAACCATCCTCCCTCAACCCATTAAACAACCTCACGAGAACCCTTTAAAACCTCCCAATGAGTTACGTACAAATCCCCGGCAACCCATCGATCCCAGGTGACTTCCCCAACCTCAAACCCTGCACGGCTTCCCAAACCTCCTCCTCCAAAATCTCTGCCCCGCACTCTCTTCCCTCCTCCACACTCAAGAATCTCCCTATGCCCTGCAATAACCTTTCTTTCCACCTGATTGACCTTCCCTTCCTGTATTGAACATGAAACCATCCTTCCGCGTACCCCCATGCCCTCCGTCGTTCTTAAACCCTCCCTCCTGATACCCATCCACCCCCTCCACTTTCAAAGACAAATTAACATCCCCTCCTACGTTTCTCAAAATTCCTTAAAACCACCTTTGAAGCCTTATTTCCCCATAAAACCTCCTCCATACCACTCCTAACCCGTAGGCATGAAACCGTTCCTCTTGTAAATCCGTAACATACCCTCAATTCCACTACCTCTGCCGTTCTCCTCCCCCAATCCCCGCCTGACAATCACGTAACAACCCCTCCAAATATTTCTGATACCCAAACCTACTCCTGCTATCTTCCCTACCGACCCACCCATAAAACTTCCTAATTTCCTCTTCCCCTCTCCATCCACCATCTGACAATCCCATTTGACACCCCACCCCTTCCACACCCCTCCCACCACTCTTCAAACATCTCAGCCCCCTTCCTCTTCAATAATCTCGTATTCAATTTCCAATAACTCTTATACACACTCACTGCCCCGTCCCACCCCTTCAAACAACACTTCCCTATGATCCGAAAACCCACATCGACACATTCCACCCTCCGAACATCCACCGCCCTTGTCACATATATTCTGTCCAGTCGTGCTCATAATCCTTCCTCACAAAGGTATATTCCACCATTTCTCCCCGCCCCCACCACGTCTACCACTCCCACTGCCCCCAACACACCCCTCAACGACCCCAACACACACCCCCCACCCCGTGGCTCGACGTCTCTAATCCGAATCACACAATTCCAATCTCCAGCAATTATAGACACTTGAGGCAAACCTCGGACAGCATACGCCAACTCATTGTTTACAAAATCATCCTTTAGTCTCCTATTGCTTATAGCTGGCATATATACTCCCAGGAAACTCACCTGTACTCCACCCCAATCCCCGTTTACTCTAACTATTCTACCACCCACATCCTCCCAAGACTCCAAAGTGAATGGACATAACTCACTGACTCCTACCAACACCCCCTTTAAATGCCCGTGCATCACACGCAAAATCCTATACCCTTTATTGCTAGCTCATTACCTTTCCTATAATTATGCTCTTGACAAAAGAAAACATCAACTTTCCACCTCCGCAAAGTTACCTCCACCCATTTACGTTTCACCTCATTCCTGAGGCCATTCACATTAAATGTTACACACCTGAAACGTAAGACTGGGGTTTGCCCTTGGCTTCAGTACTCTCTTTTCCATTATCATATGTCCTTCCCCATCCTTCCCCCTCCTACCCCTCCCATCCTCCTTTACTTCCCTAGCACCCCAGTACCCTTTGACCTACCTCCTTTCCCTGCACCACATCTGCCCACACTTTTTCCCAGGCCTTTGTGCAGCTGTCAACAAGTCATCCTCAGACTCCTCCCCTGGCCTTTTCCTGGACTCCCCTTTCTCCTCAACTAACTCCATTTCCTCTTCCCTATGAACCTCTGCTACTACCACAGATACCTGAACGTTATTCACTTCCCTACACATATCATTCTCAACAACAGCCTCATTTTGATCATTCTTGAAATCACCTCGCTCCAAAACAGAAACTTCTTCCATCGACAAATTATCTCCCTGTATGAACTCCCGTAGGTCCTTTAAAATCTCTGCCTCCTCCCCATGCATCCCCTGATGATCAGCAACAGACGCCATACTATGTTCCTCTGATGCCACAGACAACACATTACCCTCGCCTCCCATCTGCCCTTCCACCTGCTCCACCTCCTCGCTCCACGACTGACGCACCATGCCCTCCTGCCCTTCGTCCACACGTCGATCTTCTGTCAGAATTGTTGAAACCTCCTTGGGTCTCACGTCCTCGTCCACACCTCGCCTCACTTCCGTCTTCCTTCGATTACAGTCAGCCGCCAGGTGTCCCTGCTGTCCGCATAACCGACAGGTTCGAACCTGCCCAACATATGTAACATACACCTGCGTGCGAAAACCAGTCATTATTACATAAGAAGGGATCTCCTGACATAACGTCATCTTGACGGAATACGTCCCCTCCAACATCCCAGCATAGGGCCCATTCGCCCACCTGCCAACAGTTACTGCATGAACAATGCCATATTTCTGCATGGCTTCAGTAATGTCACATTCTCCCGCCTCAAAAGGCACATTCTTCAGCTTCACCCACTTGTAGGTGGCTGACACATCATGGACACATACCTCAAGGCCTGATAACACCACCAGCCTCTTGTCCTGAAACGTATCCACGATCCTATGATACGCCGCCGAACATGCAAACTTCACAAACAGCCTCCTAGCTCCATTGAGGATATCCCATACAATTCGGAATGGTCCACTCCCAGCACATCATGCAGAATCGCAGGTAGAACAATATCCGCGTTGGACAGGTACACTGCTCCCTGTAGAATCTCAATTCCAACAGTATTAACCCTCCTCCTGTAGCCTCCGCCATGAGAGTGAAATAAAATTTCACGATGCGGCCACCAGAGGTCACGACGAGCACCCGCACACAACCAGGGCTGGCGTTGAATGAGAAATGAGCAGGAAGGGTAAAGAGAAAGGAGGGTCTTTAAATATTTATTACACCAATAGTCGTAGTGCTAGGAATAAGATGGACGAGTTGAGATTAGTTGCAAGTACGGGTAATATTGATGTTTTTGCAATAACTGTGACATGGTTTAATATGAAAAATCGGGACTTGCGTGCCGAATGTCACATTCAGGGTTGTAAATTGTCCCAAGTAGACAGAAGTATCGGGAAGGGGGTGGGGTGGCACTCTATGTCCGTGATCATTTAAATTGTTGTATAAAAACGGGTATAAAGTCTGAAATAACACGTACAGAGTCTGTCTGGATAGAATTTTCAGAGGGGTGTGAAAAATTGATTTTAGGCGTGATTTACCGTCCTCCAAACTTAGATAGGAACAAGGGAGACTACTTTGGGAGGAAATTGTTAAGGCCACAAGGCACGATAACGTAGTAATTTTAGGGGACTTTAACTTTAGTCAGATTGATTGGAATTTCTTGACAGGAATTTAGAATCTAACGACTTTTTAAAGTAGTTCAGGATTGTTTTGAAGCAGTTTGTAACAGAACCTACAAGGGAAATAACCTACTTGACTTGGTTCTGGCAAGCAAGGAAACCCTTGTTAATAATTTAGAAATTACAGAGGAACTCGGCTCAAGCGACCACAAGTCAATTACCTTTAGCATTGAATGGATGTATGATAGTAGGGATAATTCAGTAACGGTCCACATTTTCGCTTAGCAGATTATAATGGACTTAGAGAACACTTATCAACTGTGGACTGGGGTGACGAAGAGAGGTATCAATATGACAGTTTTCTTAACACTATACAGGCTGCCCAAAGAACATTTATCCCGTATAAAGAAATTAGATCTAGTAGAAATGACCTAAAATGGATGAATAATAGGCTTAAGTATCTTTTAGGGCAGAAGAAAGGAATTTATAGGCGCATAAAAAGAGGTGAGGGTCATCTTATAAATCAGTATACTGACATTAAGAGGGACTTTAAAAGGGAATAAGAAAAGCTAAACGGGACTATGAAATTAAAGTTGCTAGGATTTAAAACTAACCCAAAAGTTTTTCCAGGTTTATAGAAAAAAGTTAGGGATAAGATAGGTCCCCTTAAAAATAACTTTGGGCATCTTACTGACAAGGAGAATGATATGTGCTCTATTTTTAATAATTATTTTCTCTCGGTTTTCACACAGGAAGACATTAATAATATCCCAGTAATTAATTTTAACAGAGGCCCAGAAGAAGATAAATTATGTAATATCACAGTCACTAGCGAAATGGTTATGAAACAACTAGACTGACTGAAACAAAATAAATCCGCAGACTGTTCCACTCATCAACTACCCTATTTCCAAACCAATATTTTCCTATATCCTTTCTAAATCTAAACTTATCCAATTTGAATCCATTATTGCGGGTTCTCT
>WNWK01056066.1:0-11105 GCA_009830355.1 Cherax destructor
TTTGGTTCGTATCTTTAGCAAGCACAAAGATATTGTTTTTGTTGGGTCCCTGGTCATGTTGATGTACAGGGCAATGAACAGGCAGACACTGCTGCGCGGTCAGCAGTACATGACCTTCCAGTTTCATATAGAGGTGTTCCTTTTACGGACTATTTTGCGGTCATTGCTACCCACCTTCGCACCCATTGGCAACAACGCTGGTCTGACCTGCTAAATAACAAACTTCATTCTATTAAACCGGTTATAGGTTTCTGGCCTCCTTCTTGTCACCAATGTCGAGGTTGGGAGACTACACTCTCCCGTCTTCGCATTGGCCACACTCGTCTCACACACGGGTATCTCATGGAGAGGCTCCCTGGCCCTCTCTGTGAGCATTGTCAGGTTCCAGTGTCTGTTCGACATATTCTGTTGGACTGTCCACTTTATCAACGAGCACTCAGAATTTACCTCCAACGGCGTCTTCGCTCTGCAGCCCTTTCTTTACCTTCCCTTCTTGCTGATGGACCCTCCTATAATCCTGACTCTCTCGTTGACTTTTTGACAGAAACTGACTTACTACACAAACTCTGAAGATTATACCTCTAGCACCTCCCTCAGTCCCTTCTACCTCGATCTCTTGTTACCCTCTATCCCTGCACTATCCACTGTTCTGCTGCACTCCATACCCTACTAATCATCCATCTCCCGCTTACAACCTATTCCCCCTGCATCCTTTCCTGCCCTGCCGCGCTGTATAACCCTTGTGGTTTAGTGCTTCTTTTTATTATAATAATAATAATAATCTTACACAAGTGCACTGATATTATTTATACCATTTTTACAATAATGCAGTAGTCTGCATAACAGTAAATCTTATAATTTTTGTGTGAATAAAAAATCAAAGTAGAAAGCAAGAGTAATATAAAGAGGGGCCTAACGATGTGACTAATGAACAGAGAAAATCTTATTTTAGTGCCAAGAATGTCTGCATTGTTTATTCTGGACCCTATTTTGAAATTGACATCTTTTTTATTTTGCATGAAATTGGCTAAATTGCCAATTTCTGACCACTTTATTGGGTAATTGAAATCAGTAAATTGGTGGTTTCTTGTACTCAACCGATAGCACAAATGAAGTTCTAAAGAAATAGCTATGAGTGTGGTCGACTGTAGCAATGGAATTGGCCGAAAATCGGCAAAATCACCGATGCATATATATCGGCGCCATCGCTAACTTCGCGAGAGCGTAATTCCGTAAGTTTTCCATCAAATTTTGTACTTTTGGTGTTATTACCATCGGGAAAAGATTCTGTATCATTTCATAAGAAAAAAATCATTTATTTTTTTTTTACCAAAATTTTGCAACATAGAATGACAGTTTCAGAATGGGGCCTCCGATAGTCAAAGAGTTAAGGCATCTGTGGATACAATGCTATCCATGGAAGCAAAGAAGGAAATGTATGAGACTATAGTGGTACCAACACTTAAGATGTGGGTGTGAAGTATGGGTTGTGAATATTGCAGTTAGGAGGCGGCTGGGGGGAAGTGGAGGTGTCGTGTCTGAGGGCATTGTGTGGTTTAAATATTATACAGAGAATTCATAGTTTGGAGATTAGGAGGAGTGTGGAGTTACTAAAATTATCCAGAGGGCTGAGAAGGGGTAGTTGAAGTGGTCTGGTCATTTAGAGAGGATGGAAAAAATAGGATGACTTGAAAGATGTATAAATCTGTAGTGGAGGAAAGGTGGGGTAGGGGTTGTGCTAGGAAAGATTGGAGGGAGTGGGTAAAGGAGGCTTAGTATGTTAGGGACTTGGACATACAACAGGTGTGTGTAAATGTGTTAGCTAGGAATGAGTGGAGGCAAGTGGTTTTTATGATTTGACTTGCTGTTGGAGTGTAAGATTTTTTTTTTTTTTTTTTTCAACAAGTCGGCCGTCTCCCACCGAGGCAGGGTGACCCAAAAAGAAAGAAAATCTTCAAAAAGAAAATACAGTGGACCCTCGGTTAACGAAAGCTTCGGAAAACGAAAGCTTTTTTCGTAATCGGTTAGCAAAAAATTCCTCGGTTAGCGAAAGGTATTAGACGTGTCCGCCTGCTCTGCGCAAGCGCAGGACGCCAGTGAAGCATTGTTTACCATTGAGAGAACATTACCTAGCGCGCTCTTTCAAAGATTCACAATATATTTGGTGTCTTTTTTGGTGGTTTAGTGATTGTCACTGTGAAATAAGTCACCATGGGTCCAAAGAAGCTTCCTAGTGGCACCCCTGTGGTAAAGAGAGTGAGGAACACCATCGAACTGAAGAAGGAAATCATAGAAAAATATGAGAGTGGTGTACATCTGAGTGATCTTGCCAGGATGTACAAGAAAACTCCATCTACTATCGGCACTATCATGGCACAGAGAAATGAGATCAAGGAAGCTAATGTTGCAAAAGGGGTTAATTTGTTAACGAAACAAAGATCGAAAACAGTGGATGAGGTTGAGAAGTTGCTGTTGGTGTGGATCAATTAAAAACAGTTAGCGGGTGATAGTATTTCTATGGCGATAATTTGTGAAAAGGCAAGGAAGTTGCACCCAGATCTTGTGAAGACAATGCCTGGAACCAGTGGTGAGGCGAGTGATTTTAAAGCCAGCAAAGGCTGGTTTGACAGGTTTAAGAAACGTAGTGGCATACAAAGTGTTGTGAGGCATGGTGAGGCAGCCAGCTCAGACAAACATGCAGCTGAAAAATTTGTGAGTGAATTTAAGGAGTTCGTAGAGGCTGAAGAATTCCTCCCCAACAAGTGTTTAATGTGATGAAACAGGCCTGTTTTGGAAGAAAATGCCCAACAGGACCTTCATTACTCAGGAGGAAAAGGCACAGCCAGGACACAAGCCTATGAAAGACAGGCTAACTCTTATGATGTGTGCCAATGTCAGTGGTGATTTTAAAGTGAAGCCTTTACTGGTGTATCACTCGGAAAATCCCAGAGCCTTCAAAAAACAGTGTTAACAAGAATAAATTGTGTGTGCATTGGAAGGCTAACACCAAGGCATGGGTCACTACGGAGAGTGAGGATGTGGAAGAGTTGGTGGAGGAGCACAGGGTAGAGCTAACAACTGAAGAGCTGCAAGAGCTTCATCTGGAACAGCAACAGACCACAGCTGAGGTTATTGCTTCACAGGAGGAGAGAGAGAGATATAAGGAGGTGCCTTCTTCAGTGCTTAAGGAGATGTGTACAAAGTGGAATGAGTTGCAGACATTTATTGAAAGATACCACCCTGAGCAAGCTGAAATGAGCCTTCTGTGCAACCACTTCAGTGACAGAGCCATGTTGTACTTCAGAAGAGTGTTGAAGAGTCACCAGAAACAGAGGACGCTGGACATTTACTTCACCAGGCAGGGGTCTAGTGACTATCAAGCTGGTCCTAGTGGCATTAAAAGACCAAGAAGAGAAGTAACCCCAGAGAGGGACTTGTTACCTGAAGTCCTTTTGGAGGGGGATTTCCCTTCCAACCATTAACACCCTGCCCCTGTCAGCAACTCTACCTTCCAGATGCCTGCAACTCTTCAATAAAGGTAAGTAAATGTTTTTTTTTTTTTTTTTTTTTTTTTTTTTTTTTTTGTGATTATTTTTTTGTGGAACGAATTAATTGTATTTACATTATTTCTTATGGGAAATAAGGTTTCAGATTACGAAAGATTCAGATTAAGTAATAGCTCCTGGACCGGATTAATTTCGTTAACCGAGGGTCCACTGTACTTTCATCATCATTCAACACTTTCACCACACTCATACATAATCACTGTCTTTGCAGAGGCACTCAGATACAACAGCTGAGAATAAGTCCCTCCCAGCTGTCAGTATCCCAGACCCCTTCTTTAAAGTGCAGGCATTGTACTTCCCATTTCCAGGACTCAAGTCCAACTAAATCAATTAACTGGTTTCCCTGAATCCCTTCACAAAATGTTACCCTGCTCACACTCCAACAGATCGTCATGTCCCAAAAACCATTCGTCTCCATTCACTCCTATCTAACACATGCTTGCTGGAAGTCCAAGCCCCTCGCCGACAAAACCTCCTTTAACCCCTCCCTCCAACCTTTTCTAGAACGACCCCTACCCCTCCTTCCTTTCCCTACAGATTTATACGCTCTCCAAGTCATTCTACTTTGATCCATTCTCTCTAAATGACCAAACCACCTCAACAACCCCTCTTCAGCCCTCTGACAAATACTTTTAGTAACTCCACACCTTCTCCTAATTTCCACATTCCGAATTTTCTGCATAATATTTACACCACACATTGCCCTTAGACAGGACATCTCCACTGCCTCCAGCCTCCTCCTCGCTGCAGCATTTGCAACCCATGCTTCACACCCATATAAGAGTGTTGGTACCACTATACTTTCGTACATTCCCTTCTTTGCCTCCATGGATAACGTTTTTTGTCTCCACAGATACCTCAACGCACCACTCACCTTTTTACCTTCATCAATTCTATGGTTAACCTCATCCTTCATAAACCCATCCGCTGACACGTCAACTCCCAAATATCTGAAAACATTTAATTCTTCTATAATCCCTCTCTCCAATGTGATATCTAATTTTTCTTTATTTAAATCGTTTGATACCCTCATCACCTTACTCTTATCTATGTTCACTTTCAACTTTCTCCCTTTACACACTCTCCCAAACTCGTCCACTAACTTTTGCAACTTTTCTTTAGAATCTCCCATAAGCATAGTATCATCAGCAAAAAGTAACTGTGCCAACTCCCATTTTGCATTTAATTCCCCATAATTTAATCCCACCCCTCTCCCCAACACCCTAGCATTTACTTCTTTTACAACCCCATCTATAAATATATTAAACAACCATGGTGACATTACACATCCCTGTCTAAGACCTACTTTTACCAGGAAGTAATCTCCCTCTCTCCTACACACCTTAACCTGAGCCTCACTATCCTCATAAAAACTCTTTACAGCCTTCAGTAACTTACTACCTATTCCATACACTTGTAACATTTGCCACATTGCTCCCCTATCCACTCTATCATATGCCTTTTCTAAATCCATAGATGCAATGAAAACTTCTCTACCTTTATCTAAATACTGTTCACATATATGCTTCACTTTAAACACTTGATCTACACATCCCCTACCCACTCTAAAGCCTTCTTGCTCATCTGCAATCCTACTCTCTGTCTTACCTCTAATTCTTTCAATAATAACCCTGCCATACACTTTACCTGGTATACTCAGTAAACTTATTCCCCTATAATTTTTACACTCTCTTTTATCCCCCTTCCCTTTATATAAAGGAACTATACATGCTCTCTGCCAATCCCTAGGTACCTTCCTTTCTTTCATACATTTATTAAACAAAAATACCAACCACTCCAGCACTATATCCCCCCCTGCTTTTAACATTTCTGTCATGATCCCGTCAGTTCCAGCTGCTTTACCCCCTTTTATTCTACATAATGCCTCACGCACCTCCCCCACACTCACATCCTGCTCTTCTTCAGTCCTAAACGATGTTGTACCTCCCTGGCCAGTACATGAAATTACCGCCTCCCTTTTTCATCGACATTTAAAGTTCCTCAAAATATTCCCGCCATCTACCCAATACCTCCAGCTCCCCATCTACTAACTCCCTACTCTGTTTTTAACTGACAAATCCATTCGTTCCCTAGGCTTTCTTACCTTGTTTATCTCACTCCAAAATTTTTCTTGTTTTCAGCAAAATTTCTTGACAGAGCCTCTCCATTCTTTCATCCGCTCTTCTTTTGCACTCTCTCACCACTATCTTCACCTTTCTTTTACTCTCCATATACTCTGCTCTTCTATTTACACTTCTGTTTTGTAAAAACCTCTCATAAGCTACCTTTTTCTCTTTATCACACCCTTTACTTCTTCATTCCACCACTCACTCCTCTTCCTCCAGCACCCACCCTCCTATAGCCACAAACTTCTGCCCCACATTCTAATACTGCATTTTTAAAACTATCCCAACTCTCTTCAACCCCCACTACTCATACTTGCACTAGCCCACCTTTCTGCCAATAGTTGCTTATATCTCACCCTAACTTCCTCCTCCCTTAATTTATACACTTTTACCTCTCTCTTACTTGCTGTTGCCATTTTCTTTTTGTCCCATCTACCTTTTACTCTAACTGTAGCTACAACCAAATAATGATCCGATATATCCGTTGCCCCTCTATAAACATGTACATCCTGAAGCCTACCCATCAACCTTTTATCCACCAATACATAATCCAGCTTTGTCTCACTTAAAGCTAGGACATCCAGCTTCTTTTCATTCATAACATCTACAATCATCTCTTTCTTATCATTCTCACAACATCCACGCACATTCAAACATCCCACTTTGACGGTTTTCTTCTTTTTCTTTTTAGTAAGCTATACAGGAAAAGGGGTTACTAGCCCATTGTTCCCGGCATTTTAGTTGACTTTTACAACACGCATGGCTTACGGAGGAAAGATTCTTATTCCACTTCCCCATGGATATGAAAGGAAAAGCAATAAGAACAAGAACTATTAAGATAAAATCAAAGAAAACTCAGATGAGTGTGTATACATAAACGTGTACATGTTTGCGTAGCGTGACCTAAGTGTAAGTAGAAGTAGCAAGACGTACCTGAAATCTTGCATGTTTATGAGACAGAAAAAAGACACCAGCAATCCTACCATCATGTAAAACAAATACAGGCTTTCGTTTTACACTCACTTGGCCGGACGGTAGTACCTCCCTGGGTGGTTGCTGACTACCAAAAGAATCCAAAAGGATTCTCCCTTAAATATTTTTAGGTACAGGAGGGCCCCACATATACAGCACCCTCTTTTTGGTGTTCTGCATTTTTGTTGGCTTTCATTTGAGTCATTGTTCATTATGTTCAGTGCTGTTGCCTCTTTTCTGCCATCATTGCCATTTTCATACAATAGGGAAGGATGACTGGCACCATATTTTAATTTAACCCTTTGGGGGTTGACAGGCCTTCTCGGAAACCTGTTGCCAGGGTCGAGAAATATTTGGGAAAAAAAAATTATTTTATCTTATGAAATGATAGTTTTTTTTCTAAATCTAAATGGCTAAACAAAATTTTTTTGCGATCAATACTTACGGAGACCTAGGTAGTAGGTTGGTAGACAGCAACCGCCCAGGGAGGTACTACCGTCCTGCCAAGTGAGTGTAAAACGAAAGCCTGTAATTGTTTTACATGATGGTAGGATTGCTGGTGTCTTTTTTCTGTCTCATAAACATGCAAGATTTCAGGTATGTCTTGTTACTTCTACTTACACTTAGGTCACACTACACATTCATGTACAAGCATATTTATATATACACACACCCCTCTGGATTTTCTTCTACAGTCATCCCTTGGTTTTCGCTTGTCCCAGTTTTCGCCGATTTTGGTTTTCGCCGACTTTTTTCAGGGAAAATTTGTCTTAGTTTTCGCCGATTGTTTTAGTTTTCGCCGACCGTATGGGACCTGTCCACCAGTGCCGCGCACATACAAAGGCCGTAGGCCCGCCACCCACGCACATTGTCACGCAGTCTAGCATTGTTTACGCTTGAGTGAACATCACCCCAGGAGTTTATACAAAACATTTATTAACAATTCATTGTTTTTGGGCCTTGATTATTGTGTGTGACTACTAAATAAGCTACCATGGGCCCAAAGAAAGCTCCTAAAGCCACTTCTTTGGTAAAGAAAGTGAGAAACACTGTAGAAATGAAGAAATAATAGAAAAATATGATAGTGAAAGTGAGAAACACGATGGAGTTTAAGAGTGTAGCAGGCATGCAGGGAGTGTAGCATGCATGCAGGGAGTGTAGCATGCATGCATGCAGGGAGTGTAGCAGGCATGCAGGGAGTGTAGCATGCATGCAGGGAGTGTAGCATGCATGCAGGGAGTGTAGCATGCATGCAGGGAGTGTAGCATGCATGCAGGGAGTGTAGCAGCATGCAGGAGTGTAGCAGGCATGCAGGGAGTGTAGCAGGCATGCAGGGAGTGTAGCAGGCATGCAGGAGTGTAGCAGGATGCAGGGGATGTAGCGGTATGCAGGAGTGTAGCAGTGCAGTGTACGGTATAGATGATGATGCAGGGAGTGTAACAGGTATGCAGGGAGTGTAGCATGTATGCAGGGAGTGTAACAGGTATGCAGGGAGTAGCATGTATGCAGGGAGTGTAACAGGTATGCAGGGAGTGTAGCATGTATGCAGGGAGTGTAACAGGTATGCAGGGAGTGTAGCATGTATGCAGGGAGTGTAACAGGTATGCAGGGAGTGTAGCATGTATGCAGGGAGTGTAACAGGTATGCAGGGAGTGTAGCAGGTATGCAGGGAGTGTAACAGGTATGCAGGGAGTGTAGCATGTATGCAGGGAGTGTACAGGTATGCAGGGAGTGTAGCATGTATGCAGGGAGTGTACAGGTATGCAGGGAGTGTAGCATGATGCAGGAGTGTGATGTATGCAGGGAGTGTAGCATGTATGCAGGGAGTGTAGCAGGTATGCAGGGAGGTGGTAGCATGTGTCAGGAGGAGTGTAGCAGGTGCAGGGAGTGTAGCTGGCAGGGAGGAGTGTAGCAGGCAGGAGGGTAGTGGCAGCAGGCAGGAGTGTGCAGCGTGCGGGAAGTGACCCTGGATAAGGACTTGGTACCTAGAGTCCTTATGGAGGGGATTCCCTTCCAAAAATTAGGGTCTCTTCCTCTCCCATCTTCCCCTCTCCCATCCAGCAACATCAGTCTTCAATAAAGGTAAGTGCCACATTCAGTTCATTCATTTGTGCATGTAAATCTATCTTTAAGGCCCCAAAAATTTTTTTCCAAACTTCTGGGTTTCTGAAACGGATTAATTGAATTTCCATTATTTCTTATGGGGAAAATAGTTTTGGTTTTGCGATTTTGGTTTTAGCGATCCATCTGGAACGGATTAAACCGAAACCGAGGATGACTGTATTTTCTTACTAGTTCTTGTTCTTATTTCCTCTTATCTCCATGGGAAGTGGAACAGAATTATCCTCCGTAAGCAGCGTGTCGTAAGAGGCGACTAAAATGCCGGGCAAGGGGCTAGTAACCCTTTCTCCTGTATATATTACTAAATGTAAAAGGAGAAACTTTGGTTTTTCCTTTTGGGCCACCCTGCCTCGGTGGGAAGCGGCTGACGTGTTGAAAGAAAGACAGACTTACGGAGATATGGAGGCTTCAAGTTGACCAAAATTGAACCGCTGACAGCAACATCGGTGATTTCCGATTGGCCGGTAATAGTTTTTTTTTTCTACTTTTTTCTTTTATTTTTGAATATTTTATTTTTTCAAGTAACTTTTATGTCCTGTGAGACCAATATAAACCATATTTTGTATATATACACTCCTTGCTGTCACTACAATTGACAATCTGACAGCAGTAAATTGTCAAAGTTAACTTAGTGCCATAATGATAATATTTTTTTTAACACATCGTGATTCCCACCAAGGCAGGGTGGCCCGAAAAAAGAAAAACTTTCATCATCATTCACTCCATCACTGTCTTGCCAGAGGGTGCTTTACACTACAGTTATAAAACTGCAACATTAACACCCCTCCTTCAGAGTGCCGGCACTGTACTTCCCATCTCCAGAACTCAAGTCCGGCCTGCCGTTCTGAATCCTTCATAAATGTTACTTTGCTCACACTCCAACAGCACGTCAAGTATTAAAACCATATGCCTCCATTCACTCCTATCAAATACGCTCACACATGCTTGCTGGAAGTCCAAGCCCTCGCACACAAAACTTCCTTCCCCTCCCCTCCAACCTTTCCTAGGCCGACCCCTACCCCGCTTCCCTCCCACTACAGATTTATACACTTCAAGTCACTCTGTCTCGTTCCATTCTCTCTACATGTCCAAACCACCTCAACAACCTCCTCAGTCTTTTGGACAATCGCTTTTTGAATCCCGCACCTCCCTAATTTCCAAACTCCAATTCTCTGCATTATATTCACACCACACATTGACCTCAGACATGACATCTCCACTGCCTCCAGCCTTCTCCTCGTTGCAACATTCATCACCCATGCTTCACACCCATATAAGAGCGTTGGTATAACTATACTCTCATACATTCCCTTTACTTCCATGGACAAGGTTCTTTGTCTCCACAGACCAGTGCTCCACTCACCCTTTTCCCTCATCAATTCTATGATTCACCTCATCCTTCATAGACCCATCCCGACATGTCCACTCCCAAATATCTGAATACATTCACCTCCTCCATCTCTCCCTCCAATCTGATATCCAATCTTTCGTCACCTATTCTTTTTTTTATCCTCATCACCTTACTCTTTCCTATATTCACTTTCAATTTTCTTCTTTTACACACCCTACCAAATTCATCCACCAACCTCTGCAGCTTCTCTTCAGAATCTCCCAAAGCACAGTGTCATCAGCAAAAGCAACTGTGACAACTCCCACTTTGTATTTGCTTTTTATCTTTAGCCCAACACCTCTTGCCAAGACCCTCGCATTCACTTCTCTTACAACCCCATCTATAAATATATTGAACAACCACGGTGACATCACACATCCTTGTCTAAGGCCCCCTTTTACTGGGAAATAGTCCCCTTCCTCCTACACACTCTAACCTGAGCCTCACTATCCTCATAAAAACTCTTCACTGCTTTCAGTAACCTTCCTCCTATTCCATACACCTGCAACATCTGCCACATTGCCCCTTTCTACCCTATCATACGCCTTTTCCAAATCCATAAATGCCACAAAAACATCTTTACCCTTATCCAAATACTGTTCACCTATATGTTTCACTGTAAACACTTGGTCTACACACCCCTACCTTTCCTAAAGCCCCCTTGTTCATCTGCTATCCTGCTTTCTGTTTTACTCTTAATTCTTTCAATAATAACTCTACCATACACTTTACCAGGTACACTCAACAGACTTATTCCCCTATAATTTTTGCACTCTCTTTTGTGCCCTTTGCCTTTATACAAAGGAACAATACACGCCTCTGCCAATCCTAGGTACCTTACCCTCTTCCATACATTTATTAAATAATAGCACCAACCACTCCAAAATTATATCCCACCTGCTTTTAACATTTCTATCTTTATCCCATCAA
>WNWK01056067.1:0-11105 GCA_009830355.1 Cherax destructor
TTGATCTTACTTTTGTGCTTCTTGTCAAACATATACATCACGGACCGTTGGTCAGTCCTTACAGTGAAATGTCTGCCTGTTAAATAATGCCTCCAGTGGCGAACTGCTTCTATGATGGCCTGGGCTTCCTTTTCTACAGCAGCATAGCACTTCTCTGATCCTTGAAAGTTCTTGAAAAGAAAGCAACGGGACGTCCTGCCTGAGATAGGACTGCAGCAATGGCAACTTCAGATGCATCCGTTTCCACCTCGAATGGTAGGGACTCATCAATGGCCTGAACTACTGAGTTTTCAATATCCTGTTTGAGAGTATAAAAGCAGTTTCTGCTTCCTTTGTCACAGGAAATATCGTGGTAGCACTCAGTGGGCGAACTTTACTTGAATAGTTGTAGATCCACTGTGAGTAATAAGCAAAAAGACCAAGAGTTCTTTGGAGTGACTTTTTGTCTTGGGGCATTGGAAGTTCCGTAGAGGTCGAAGTCTTTCAGGGTCTGGGGATATTGCACCTCCTTCCACCACATAACCAAGGATGTTAAGCCTTTTAGTGGAAAAAGTGCACTTTTCTTCATTGTAACTGATATTTTCTTCTTGGCAGCTTCCAAAAACTTATCAAGGTTTGCATCATGTTCCTCCTGGGTCTTGCCACAAATGGTAACATTATCTAAATATGCATAAGTTCCCATAAGTTGCTCTTCCTGAATGAGTGAATCCATAATTCGTTGGAAACAGGCTACCCCATTGGTAACCCCAAAGGGACTCTGGTAAACTGATAGAGGCCGTCACTAGCCTGAAACGCTGTGTATGGTTTATCTTCATTCCTTATAGGGACTTGATGATAGGCACTTCGTAGATCAATTGTGCTAAACACATAGTACTGAGCAATTTTGTTCACTGTATCATCAATTCGAGGTGAGGTACCCATCAAGAAGTGTAAATTTGTTGATTGTCTCAGAATAGTCGATAGCCAGCCTCCGTTTCCTATAATCATCCTTGACAACAACGACCTGTGCACGCCACGGAGAATTACTTGGTTCTATAATACCCTCCTTCAGCAGCCTCTGAGTTTCTTTCTCAATGAACATCCTATCTTCATAAGAATAGCGGCGTGACTTAGCTGATATAGGATGACAATCCGCAGTAAGATTGCAAACAGCTTTGGTGGGTCTACCCTTAAAGTGCTAAGACCACAGACAACGAGAGGAGGCAGTTCACCTCCGTATGTTAAGGTAACACTACCATGACGCTTCTGAAAGTCCTGACCAAGGATCACATCAGAGCACAGTTGTGGCAGAACAGCTAAATGTACATCTTGATAATCCCTGTCATTAACTCTAAGGTTTACCTTACAAACCCTAACGTCTGAATAGAGAGAGATGTTGATGCCATGGAAACGGTACCTGATGAGTGATGTACCGTCAAGGAGTGGCGTTTAACTACGTCAAGGTTGATGAAACTCTCTGAGCTGCCACTGTCAATCAGACCATCTACTTCTGTTCCTTTGATGAACACTTTCACAACTGCCTTTGACAGTGAATTTGGAGCAGCCGCAGAAGTCACTGTTGCTAGAGTCGCCTGGTCGGAATGCATAGAAGCACTAGCTCTTGTTGATGTATTAGCACGACATACTTTAGCAAAGTGACCTTTCTTATGGCATTGATGGCACATTGCTTCACGAGCCGGACACTTTGGACGTGGATGTCTTGAAAAACCACAAAAGAAACACTTTGTGCCTGCAGCTGCTGTCACTGAAGCAGGTTCCACGGTAACCTCATTAAAAGAGTCTTGGTCGGGAGTTACAGCACTTACCACTCGAGAAGGCTGGGTAGTACTGTACACTTCAGAATTCTTCTGAGCTGAATCTAATGATCTTGCCTGTTCAAGGGTAGTGGCTAAGTCCAGAGTTTTATTCTCCAATAAACGCTGCCTTATTATTGGTGATTGCAGGCCACTGATAAAAGCATCCCTGATGGACTCTTCACAATACTGAGAAGCTGTCACCGCTCGGAAGTTACAGTCCTTACCTAATATTTTCAATGCTTGAAAGTATTCCTCTAAGGATTGACCAATCTGCTGGCGGCGAGTTGCAAGACGATATCGTGCAAAGATTTCATTTGTGGGCTTAATATACTGAGACTTGAGGGCATTGATAGCATCTTCATAGGTATTACACTCAGAAATAACCTCATAGATTTTAGGTGACACAAAGTTGATGAGCAGGCTTAGTTTATCTAGATCTTCCTGAGGAAAGGCTCTCAGAAGTTTTCGAAAGTCTTAAACCAGTGCTTCCATTCCTGAGCAGCCGTTGATACACTGGGGTCAGAGTCTAGCCTCTCAGGTTTCAGTAAACGCTCCATTTTGCTGTGTAGTCTAGCTCAGAATCGCCACCAGGTAGCCCAGGATATTTGTGTTCAATAAATTGTTGTGATAAAAACACAGGCCTCATTTCTAGGCTTTATTGAACACAAAATCCATGGTACATGTCTGCAACAGAAGAAAATACATCTAATGACTGCTGCTGCAGGACAGGTGATGTAAGGTGCATATGTCCTCAGAAAAGCTATAGCTACTGGCGACATATTTAAGCTTACCATGTAATCTGCATCACGAATGTATTTGTGTAAGAGCGAGACCACACGCCATGCTGGGCCATCGCCGTACTGTTTGTTGTTATTGTTAGGGGCCCCCTGAGGTGGTGCCGTATTGTGTCCTGCTGTATTGTGTCCTGCTGCGGCTCTCCACAAGAGCGGTATCACTACAATGAGATTTTAATTTCTTCACTTTTTCCGTATCTGAGTAGTTGAACCCCTCTAGGGAGGTTCCTTGATGCTGGTGAGGGGCTCTTGATTTAGGAAATTGGATCTGTGCTCCAGTTCCCTGAATTAAGCCTGAATACCTTCCACATCCCCCCCACAGGTGCTGTATAATCCTACGGGTTTAGCACTTCCCCATGATTATAATAATAATAATGAGTAATTGAAGTTTCTCATCATTGAACTTCATATTGTTTTCTGCAGCCCATTTAAAGATTTGGTTTATGTCTGCTTGGAGTCTTGCAGTGTCTTCAACGGTGGACACTGTCATACAGATTCGGGTGTCATCTGCAAAGGAAGACACAGCACTGTGGCTTATATCCCTGTCTATGTCCGATATGAGGATGAGGAACAAGATGGGAGCAAGTACTGTGCCTTGTGGAACAGAGCTTTTCACAGTAGCTGCCTCAGACTTTACTCTGTTGACTACTACTCTTTGTGTTCTACTTGTTAGGAAATTATAGATCCATCTACCAACTTTTCCTGTTATTCCTTTATCATGCATTTTGTGTGCTATTACACCATGGTCACACTTATCAAAGGCTTTTGCAAAGTCTGTGTATATAACATCTGCATTTTGTTTGTCTTCTAGAGCATCCAGGACCTTGCCGTAGTGGTCCAGTAGTTGGGACAGACATTAGCGGCCTGCTCTAAACCCATGCTGCCCTGGGTTGTGCAACTGATGAGTATCAAGGCTTCTTAGAACCCTTTCAAAGATTTTATGATATGGGACGTTAGCGCTATTGGTCTGTAGTTCTTTGCTATTGTTTTACTGCCCCCTTTGTGGAGTGGGGCTATGTCTGTGTTTTTTAGTAACTGCGGGACGACCTCAGTGTCCATGCTCCCTCTTTGTGTCACCTAAAATCTATGAGGTTATTTCTGAGTGTAATACCTATGAAGATGCTATCAATGCCCTCAAGTCTCAGTATATTAAGCCCACAAATGAAATCTTTGCACGATATCGTCTTGCAACTCGCCGCCAGCAGATTGGTGAATCCTTAGAGGAATACTTTCAAGCATTAAAAATATTAGGTAAGGACTGTAACTTCCGAGCGGTGACAGCTTCTCAGTATTGTGAAGAGTCCATCAGGGATGCTTTTATCAGTGGCCTGCAATCACCAATAATAAGGCAGCGTTTATTTTTATTGGAGAATAAAACTCTGGACTTAGCCACTACCCTTGACCAGGCAAGAGCATTAGATTCAGCCCAGAAGAATTCTGAAGTGTACAGTACTACCCAGCCTTCTCGAGTGGTAAGTGCTGCAACTCCCGACCAAGACTCTTTTAATGAAGTTACTGTGGAACCTGCTTCAGTGACAGCAGCTGCAGGCACAAAGTGTTTCTTTTGTGGTTTTTCAAGACATCCACGTCCAAAGTGCCCGGCTCGTGAAGCAATGTGCCATCAATGCCATAAGAAATGTCACTTTGCTAAAGTATGTCGTGCTAATGCATCAACAAGAGCTAGTGCTTCTACGCATTCCGACCAGGCGACTCTAGCAACAGTGACTTCTGCGGCTGCTCCAAATTCACTGTCAAAGGCAGTTGTGAAAGTGTTCATCAAAGGAACAGAAGTAGATGGTCTGATTGACAGTGGCAGCTCAGAGAGTTTCATCAACCTTGACGTAGTTAAACGCCACTCCTTGACGGTACATCACTCATCAGGTACCGTTTCCATGGCATCAACATCTCTCTCTATTCAGACGTTAGGGTTTTGTAAGGTAAACCTTAGAGTTAATGGCAGGGATTATCAAGATGTACATTTAGCTGTTCTGCCACAACTGTGCTCTGATGTGATCCTTGGTCAGGACTTTCAGAAGCGTCATGGTAGTGTTACCTTAACATATGGAGGTGAACTGCCTCCTCTCATTGTCTGTGGTCTTAGCACTTTAAGGGTAGACCCACCAAAGCTGTTTGCGAATCTTACTGCGGATTGTCATCCTATATCAGCTAAGTCACGCCGCTATTCTTATGAAGATAGGATGTTCATTGAGAAAGAAACTCAGAGGCTGCTGAAGGAGGGTATTATAGAATTAAGTAATTCTCCGTGGCGTGCACAGGTCGTTGTTGTCAAGGATGATTATAGGAAACGGAGGCTGGCTATCGACTATTCTGAGACAATCAACAAATTTACACTTCTTGATGGGTACCCTCTACCTCGAATTGATGATACAGTGAACAAAATTGCTCAATACTATGTGTTTAGCACAATTGATCTACGAAGTGCCTATCATCAAGTCCCTATAAGGAATGAAGATAAACCATACACAGCGTTTCAGGCTAGTGACGGCCTCTATCAGTTTACCAGAGTCCCTTTTGGGGTTACCAATGGGGTAGCCTGTTTCCAACGAATTATGGATTCACTCATTCAGGAAGAGCAACTTATGGGAACTTATGCATATTTAGATAACGTTACCATTTGTGGCAAGACCCAGGAGGAACATGATGCAAACCTTGATAAGTTTTTGGAAGCTGCCAAGAAGAAAAATATCAGTTACAATGAAGAAAAGTTCACTTTTTCCACTAAAAGGCTTAACATCCTTGGTTATGTGGTGGAAGGAGGTGCAATATCCCCAGACCCTGAAAGACTTCGACCTCTACGGGAACTTCCAATGCCCCAAGACAAAAAGTCACTCCAAAGAACTCTTGATCTCTTTGCTTATTACTCACAGTGGATCTACAACTATTCAAGTAAAGTTCGCCCACTGAGTGCTACCACGATATTTCCTGTGACAAAGGAAGCAGAAACTGCTTTCTATACTCTCAAACAGGACATTGAAAACTCAGTAGTTCAGGCCATTGATGAGTCCCTACCATTCGAGGTGGAAACGGATGCATCTGAAGTTGCCATTGCTGCAGTCCTATCTCAGGCAGGACGTCCCGTAGCTTTCTTTTCAAGAACTTTTCAAGGATCAGAGAAGTGCTATGCTGCTGTAGAAAAGGAAGCCCAGGCCATCATAGAAGCAGTTCGCAACTGGAGGCATTATTTAACAGCCAGACATTTCACTGTAAGGACTGACCAACGGTCCGTGATGTATATGTTTGACAAGAAGCACAAAAGTAAGATCAAGAATGACAAGATATTACGCTGGAGGATGGAACTATCGTGTTATAACTTTAATATTCTGTATCGACAGGGTGAAGAAAACATTTCACCTGATGCATTCTCTAGGTCCCACTGTGGAGCAGCATGTCATGATTTGCAATCACTCTCAGAGCTCCACAAGGCCTTGTGTCACCCAGAAGTTACACGCCTGTATCATTTTGTTAAATCTAAGAATATGCCCTACTCAGTGGAAGATGTGCGACAAGTGATCAGATCATGCAGAGTATGTGCAGAGTGCAAGCCAAACTTTCACCAGCCAGAGAAAACTCATTTCATAAAAGCCACCCAGCCTTTCGAGAGACTGAATATAGATTTCAAAGGACCTCTACCAAGCATAAACCAGAATAGGTATTTCCTTAACATAGTAGATGGATATTCTAGGTTTCCTTTTGTGTTCCCCTGTGCAAATATGACTGCTTCAACTGTCATCAGTTGTCTTTCCAAGTTATTCGCTATTTTTGGTATGCCGGCCTATATCCATTCAGACAGGGGATCCTCGTTCATGAGTAATGAACTTCAGGAGTTTTTGGCTAACAAAGGGATTGCTTGCAGCAGAACAACAAGCTACAATCCTCAAGGCAATGGTCAAGTGGAGCGGTTCAATGGTACTATATGGAAGTCAGTTACAATGACACTGAAATCTCGCAATCTACCGGTTCAACACTGGCAGACTGTCTTACCTGATGCCCTTCACTCTATTAGATCATTGCTGTGCACAGCTACTAATGCTACCCCTCATGAGAGACTCTTCAACTATTCACGTCGTTCCTCTACGGGAGCCTCCATGCCCACCTGGTTATGTCACCCTGGACCCATTCTCCTGAAGAGTCACCGTAGGATGAACAAGACGGATCCTTTAGTGAAAGAGGTAGAGCTCCTACAAGCTAATCCGCATTATGCCCACATTCGCTACCAAAATGGTGAAGAGACTACTGTATCTACAAGACACTTAGCCCCAGTTGAAACCAATGTTAGTGCGGAATCTCAAGATACACCAATAGATGTTGCGAAAGATGCTTCGGTTTCTCCAGGGAAGCCCCTTGAGGCTACCCCTATTGAAATAGAGGACGCTGCTCCAGCAGATAGTCAAACCCCGCTAGAAAATACCGAACCCGGTGAAGAGGCTCAAGGGCTACGAAGGTCTGGACGTACACGTCACCCACCTAACCGTTTGGAGGATTACTGTATCTGATATTTTAGAAGGGGGAGATTGTAGTGATACCGCTCTTGTGGGGAGCCGCAGCAGGACACAATACTGCAAAACCTCAGGAGCCCCTTACAATAACAACAAACATAGTACAGCGATGGCCCAGCACATGGTGTGTGGTCTCTCTCTTACACAGATACATTCGTGATGCAGATTACATGGTAAGCTTAAATATGTCGCCAGTAGCTATAGCTTTTCTGAGGACATATGCACCTTACATCACCTGTCCTGCAGCAGCAGTCATTAGATGTATTTTCTTCTGTTGCAGACATGTACCATGGGTTCTGTGTTCAATAAAGCCTAGGAATAAGGCCTGTGTTTTTATCACAACAGTCTCCCTACGTATTTCAGATATATTGGCCTCCTGTAGCCGCTCCGTTATTCTTTGCCTTCGTCTGTATAGGGAGCGCCTCTCTCTTTCTAGTTTGCATCTTCTCCTCCTTTTCCTTAAGGGAATTTGCCTTGAGCAAACCTCTAGTGCGACAGAGTTAATTTGGTCTAGACATAGGTTAGGATCCGTGATGCTTAGGCAATCTTCCCAGTTTATATCATTTAGGACTTGGTTTACTTGGTCCCACCTTATGTTTTTGTTATTGAAGTTGAATTTGGAGAAGGCTCCCTCGCGGCTGATCACATTTTGTTGATCTGGAGCTCCCCCCATGCATGTCTGGACCTCTATTATGTTGTGATCTGAGTATATTGTTTTTGATATGATGACATTTCGCATCAGATCATCATTGTTGATGTAGATGAGGTCCAGCGTATTCTCTAATCTTGTGGGCTCTACTATATGCTGGTTTAAGGTGAACTTGGTGCAGAGATTTAAGTTCATGCATGTGTGAATTTTCATCTGAGCTGCCTCCTGGTGTTATCTCTGCTACCACATTGTTTGCAATGTTCCTCCATTTTAGGTGCCTGAGGTTAAAATCCCCCAGTAGCAAGATGTTGGGGGCAGGAGCTGGAAGATTTTCCAGACAGTGGTCAATTTTCAGAAGTTGTTCCTGGAATTGTTTTGACGTTGCATCCGGGGGCTTGTAGACAACCACGATGACCAGGTTTTGATTCTCGACCTTTATTGCTAATACTTCAACTACATCATTTGAGGCATTTAGTAGTTTTGAACATATAAGTGACTCTGTGATATACAGGCCAACCCCCCCTTTTTGCCTGTTCACTCTGTCACACCTGTATAGGTTGTAGCCCGGGATCCATATTTCATTGTCCAAGTGATATCTTATGTGGGTCTCTGTGAAAGCCGCAAACATAGCATTTGACTCTGTAAGCAGTCCACAAATGTAGGGTATCTTGTTGTTTGTTGCTGGCTTTAGACCCTGTATATTTGCAAAGATGAATGTCGTTGGATTGGTGGTATTGGTGGTATGGGAGGGGGGAAAAGATAACTTGTCATACATGGTGACATGTATGACAAGTAAGTAAATATGAGTTTGGGTACCAGTTCATCTATGTACAACTGAACAAACACCCACACTTACATACATGCATACAAAGTAACGTGTGAGTTACCTAGAATGGCCCAAAGAAGTCGGGCACAGTAATTTAGCTCATTGTCATTGCAGCATAGTTTTTTTTATGTAGTTGGTTTAATTTAGTTTAATATCTTTATTATGCACCCCATACTCATCCTGTGGGCGGTAGTCAAAAGATTACAGAGGTACATAATGGGTCCAGGGACTGGACCTCAAAGTTTGATAGCTGAGCAAGTTACAATGGTAATGAACTCAGATGGATCAGGTCACAATCATGACAAGTTACAAAGGTATTTGCAGATTACAGAGGTATATAAAGGGTCAGAGACTGGGCCCCAAAGTTTTGATAGCTGAACAAGGTACAAAGGTAATGAATTCACTAGTTACATGTAAGTAAATTTACTTACGTCTGTACATGGTTGCAATCATGAAGAAATTATAAAGCAATGAGAATCTATTAGTCTACACCCGGCCACAACTGTAATAAGTTATTGGTGCAAATTTTAATTGTTGGGTCACACACACACACATATACATATACACATACATATACACACACACATAACGCCAAGCACGTCTCCGGAGGCACACATCAATCAGATAACTGCGGCAGCATATGGGCGACTGGCAAACCTCAGATTAGCGTTCCGTTACCTTAACAAGGAATCATTCAAGACACTGTACACCGTGTACGTCAGGCCCATACTAGAATATGCAGCACCAGTCTGGAACCCACACCTGGTCAAGCACATAAAGAAACTAGAGAAAGTGCAAAGGTTTGCGACAAGGTTAGTTCCACAACTCAGGGGTCTGTCCTATGAAGAAAGGTTGAGGGAAATAGGACTAACAACACTGGAGGAAAGAAGGGTCAGAGGAGACATGATAACAACATACAAAATACTGCGGGGAATCGACAAGGTAGACAGTGAGAGGATTTTCCCAGAGGGGGAACACAGAAACAAGGGGACACAACTGGAAGCTGAAGACTCAAAAAGAGTAAAAGGTATGTTAGGAAGCATTTCTTCAGCCACAGAGTAGTCAGGAAGTGGAATAGTCTAGAGAAAGATATAGTGGAGGCAGGAACCATACATAGTTTTAAGACGAGGTATGATAAAGCTCATGGAGCAGGGAGAGCAGAGACCCAGTAGCGGACAGCGAAGAGGCGGGGCCAGGAGCTGAGTCTCGACCCCTGCAATAACAATTAGGTGAGTACAATTAGGTGAGTACATACATGAGTACATACACATACACACACACATAGAAAAGAAACGAAGAGGTACAGTACCCAGCAGGGTGCCACACCAGGAGAATATCGACAAACAGCGACCAGACCCAGCAGACATCGATGTAATGTACAAAATCCTAATTTTGGTTTGCAGGTTTCTGGACCTGAGTTGCTGAAGCTGTGGGAAAAATCCCTGCTCGGAGGAGCTGACTACATAAGTATTTCATAGGTAGGAAGACAAGTTAGGGAAGTGGTGGGCACAGGGCTACCAACCAAATGTACACACGTGTATGCACACACACACACACACATACACTTGAATTAGTCAGGATATAGATGTAGTATACCATACAATTGTTCGTGTATTAGCAATAATATTACTACCAGTTTATAAGTAGTAACTTTTAGTAGCAATGCTTAGTAGTATTCTAGAATTAGAATTAGAATAGGTAGACACTGTGGACAAGGTGCCAAGACGCACACGCACACACACACACACACACACACACACACACACACACTTGAAGTAGTTGAGTCTACCTGGAGTCTACCTGGAGAGAATTCTAGGGGTCAACGCCCCCGCGGCCCGGTCCGTGACCAGGCCTCCTGTTGGACCAGAGCCTGATCAACGAGGCTGTTACTGCTGGCCGCACGCAGTCCAACGTACGAACCACAGCCCGGCTGGTCAGGTACCGACTTTAGGTGCCTGTCCAGTGCCTGCTTAAAGACAGCCAGGGGTTTGTTGGCAATCCCCCTGATGTATGCTGGGAGGCAGTTGAACAATCTTGGGCCCTGACACTTATTGTGTTGTCCCTCAACGTGCTAGTGGTACCCCTGCTCTTCATTGGGGATGTTACATCGCCTGCCGAGTCTTTTGCTTTCGTAGGGAGTGATTTTTGTGTGCAAGTTTGGTACTAAGCCCTCGAGAATTTTCCATGTGTATATAATAATGTATCTCTCCCGCCTGCGTTCTAGAGAGTACAGATTTAGGAACTTCAAGCGTTCCCAGTAGTTGAGGTGGTTTATCGCACTTATGCATGCGGTGAAGGTTCTCTGCACATTTTCAAGGTCAGCAATTTCACCCGCCTTGAAAGGTGCCGTTAGTGTGCAGCAATATTCTAGCCTAGATAGAACAAGCGATCTGTAAAGTGTCAACATGGGCTTGGCATCCCTGGTTTTTAAGGTTCTCATTATCCATCCTGTCATTTTCCGAGCAGATGCAATTGCTACTTTGTTATGGTCCTTGAAGGTGAGATCCTCTGACATGATCACTC
>WNWK01056068.1:0-11104 GCA_009830355.1 Cherax destructor
ACCATGTTGGATGCGGAGGAGATGAACTAACATATCCAAGTTATCTACTCGAAATCAAGTATCGGA
Source organism: Cherax destructor (assembly GCA_009830355.1). Lineage (NCBI taxonomy): Eukaryota > Metazoa > Arthropoda > Malacostraca > Decapoda > Parastacidae > Cherax > Cherax destructor. The sequence continues at coordinate 67 of WNWK01056068.1, forward strand.
GACGGTGAATGTGTATAAACTAGTGGGGCATTAAGCCAGGATATACATAGTATGTAAAGTTATACGTATAAACAATATAAGGTCGGAATAGTGAGAGGATCTGAATCGCTCCCCGACCAACCACATGTTAACTAACGCCCGGTCTCGTGGGCGTATAAGAGTTCACGGAAATTAACCTTCCTTGACTCGACGGGACAACTCTTACCATCGCTGATCGAATCAGATCGCAGGAGGGCGTCATCAATGAAGCGACTCCCTCATCTGAAGCTAGTACTCTTCTGTCGTCTTTGTTGTTGGCCAATAATATTGTTACGCACAGTAGATGTACTTTAGCTAGGTCAACGATCTACAATGCACCGCTATGATGCTGTTAATTAGGTGAGTGATGGTCATGTAAACTTAATTGTGTGTTCTCTACCTCTCCTCCTACTAGATCAGTTGTTTAATAACGTATACAGTCCACTTAAATTTAATCATACCATAATTATTCATATTATCTACTCAGATTTATTTATACTGGTCCAGAGTGCAGTGGGTTAAAGTGAGAATACTGAAGGTACCCCTTGGGTGCGGCCAGGAGCGGGTAAAGTTCTCACATACCTTAAAGGGAATGACTGCAGTAAAATTATACGAGTCGGTCATCTCCCTGGGGGTTTGTTTATTGCAAGTGGTGGTGTCCCAGATAGACTTATCTCCCACAATTCCCCACAGCCACTATGTTTTGTAATACTTTGTGAGGTGGGATGCATAGTAATGTTTGAAAACAGTCGTCAATATTCTTATACAGTATTACTAGTTTCTTGTTAGTTCATTGTGTATTTCATCACTGCACGAAGTAGTATGTCTTATGAACAGAATCGTTTCATATTTGTATACCATTTCTATGTATCATGTTTTTTAAATAAAATATAAAAAAAAAAAATTTTTCACAAAAACCCAATATTTCCCCATTAGTTTAATTAATAGGGATTACAAAAAATATATAATAATTTAAAATAATACATGTAATTCTTGTTGTCAAAATAATAATATTGATATTACCAATAATTTCTTTATAAATCTTTTACATTTTATGCAAAGTTTTTAAAAAATTATAAAGTAAATATTTAAGTTTAATAAAATTTTTAAAACTAATAGATTTACTTTTATAGTTAACAAAAGAGAAATAAAGGCTATGTACTTTTAATAATTTTTAAGAATATAAAATTTAAATGTTTGAAAAAAATTAAAGTTAACACAAAGTGTTACATTTTCTATTTTTCTTAAGTGTAAGGAGGAGGAGGTGTTGATTCACCGGGAAATCTCCCGGCCCGGGTCTTTACCAGATGGCGACCCGGCTCCGGCTCCCTGGCGTGGGAGTAGCAGAGACCTAAGTCTCCCATGGGAGGGGGTACCCCTCAGCGGCGGGACCAACTGGTCCCAGGCCTAGCTATATTCGCCCACAAGCACGTAGGTAGATAGTTGCTGGCCCTCTGGTCTGCCCCCTTTCCCCCGCCCCAAGGAGGCTGACGGGAAGGGCAGGCTTGCGAGCCGCAGATGGTAGCAAGCTCCAGCCTTGGCACCTACCCTGCCCTAGAAGGGCTGGGCATGGTGATCGACCCTTAAGCGTAAACTTTAATAATAATAATAATAATAATACATATACTAATAATAAATAGTACATAGTACGTATAGTAGTACGTACATATAATACAAAAATACATAGTAGTACCTTTGTAACATGTTTAGTTCATTACCTTTGTAACTTGTGAGTTCATTACCTTTGTGGGGAATTGTGAGAGATAAGTCTATCTGGGACACCGCCACTAGCAATAAACAAACTCCCAGGGAGATGACCGACTCGTATAATTTTACCACAGTCATTCCCTTTAAGGTATGTGAGAACTTTACCCGCTATTGGCCGCACCCAATGGGTACCTACGATATTCTCACGTTAACCCACTGCACTCTGGACCAGTATAAATAAATCTGAGTAGATAAGATTAAAAAATTATGTTATGTTAAATTTAAGTGGACTGTATAGGTTATTAAACAACTGATCAAACAGGAAGAGGTAGAGAACACACAATTAAGTGAACATGACCATCACTCACCTAATTAACAGCATCATAGTGGTGCATTGTAGATCGTTGACCTAGCTAAAGTACATCTACTGTGCGTAACAATATCATTGGCCAACAATAAAGATGACAGTATGGTACTTAGCTTTAGATGAGGGAGTCGTTCCGTTGTTGACGTCCTCCTGCGATCTGATTCAATCGCGATGGTAATAGTTGTCCCGTCGAGTCAAGGAAGGTTAATTTCCGTGAACTCTTATACGCCCACGAGACCGGGCGTTAGTTAACATGTGGTTGGTCGGGGTAGCGATTCAGACCTCTCACTAATCCAACCTTTTGTACTGTTTATACATATAACTTTACATATTACGTATATCCTAGCTTAATGCCCCACTAGTTTATACACATTCACAGTCTCGATACTTGGATTTCGAGTAGATAACTTGCGATATGTTAGTTCCTTTCATCCGCATTCAATATGGCGGTCGGGGTATGGCGTACCCGCGCTAGCCTCGCTCGGTACAACCACTCCCTATTTATTTACAACTCTGTTTCACTATATTCACCATTTCACAATATTCATCGAATATATTTCAGTCTCTTCTAAGAAGAAAGCTCCCCAGCATCAGGGGTTACGACTTTATCCTGCCGTATGGTCACTTCACTCAGTTCAAATAGGCCTATGACCGCATCACTCGCGCGGCACACCTTATTTCACAATTATTGTCCTATTACTGGACCTCCTGGACCGATTGTCCCTTTATATTCACCACGTCACTGGATATTCCTCCACATTACGAAGGAGGTAATTAACTACGATTTGGTGGGCGGAATCTCCAAATTCGACAGGCCATCCCATCACCTGGGCATCGGGTCGGTAGGCTCGCTGTTCACTCTCCAGTCCCCTCTACCCCTTCCTCTGCCCACTTGCGAGGCATCTCCCGCATGCGTGTTAATTCGTTGGTTCTTTTCAGTTAATGTTAGCCAAGCAACACATTAATGATATCTATTCATATTGGAAAGTTTATCAATTACAACTTTCGGAAAATATCAATATTTTCCACACTGCGGCCGGGCAGAGTTCGTTGTTAGATGATTCAAATTGTATCTCGTAAATTTTGCGACTATTTTGCACGTACACAATCTTGCTGTTTTCGTTACGAATCCACTGCAAGGATACCTCATTATCAGACCAAATTATGGTGTCGCTAATATTTATCTCCGGCAATTTACTCCGTAAATAATCAGCTAATTTGAAACCCACATAAATGGCGGTTAATTCCAACTGAGGTAAAGTACGTAATTTAATTGGAGCCACTTTAGTTTTAGACATGACAAGAGAGATATCTTTATCACATTGAAAATAAGCGACTGCTCCATACGCCAATTTAGAAGCATCGCAAAAATGCGGAGTGTATTTTCCACTCCAGAGTGGACTGACACACCGGGAACTCCAACATTGGAACTTTCTCATAATCACCAATTAATTCTTCCCACCTGTTAACGAATTCCTCAGGTAGGGTTTCATCCCAAGCACACTTCTGCTTCCATGCCTCTTGTACCAACTTCCCTCGGATTTAAGAGGCGCCACCAAGCCTAGTGGATCGAAACATTTGAAACTTCAGCAAGCAGGGTTCTCTTCGTTAATTTCTTGGGCATACTATAATTATTAGACTTTAACGATATCAAGTCTCTTTCAGTATCCCAAGTCAGTCCCAATACATTGCTGACACCCAGATACTTCATCGCCGGGATTATCTTTATTTATTCGGTCCTTTAACCTGGACGAATTACTGTTCCACTCCCTGAGCGGCATATTTGCACCTTGCATTATGTCATTAGCCCCTTCATATATCTTCATTAGCTCCTCTTCAGTTGACGTCACCCCCAGGAAATTGTCCACATAGAATTGTTTACTCATTATGTCACTCAGTGGACCGCCTGTACGTTTAAGGTGCGCATTTATCGTCGCCTGAAGTAAGAACGGACTAGAAGTAGCCCCAAATAAGACACTTCTGAATCTGAAAGTTTTCAGCGGACTAAGTGGATTGCTAGGATCCTCTGGCCACAGAAATCTTGTGTAATCCCGATCCGTCTCTTGCAATCCCACTCTCAGGAAAGCTTTACTTATGTCTGCCGTAAAGGCATAACTATTAACTCTGAAATTCAATAACTCATCACCCAATTTCTCCGTCAGCGACGGACCTGTCATCAAACAATCATTCAAACTAGGTACATTTTTTCCCCTGGCACTACAATTAAACACGATCCTCAAAGGAGTGGTTTTGGAATCCTTCTTCACTCCGTGATGAGGTAAGTAGTGGCCATGAATATTGGCTTGTTCAGGGGGTACCTCCTCTATGAACTGATTATTTAACTGTTCATTAATTATTGTATTATAAGCAGTCAACAATTCTGGGGTCTTACTCAATTCGTGGAGCTGGGCCTTTAACTGACCATACGCCATCCGGTAATTAGTGGGTAGTTCCGGATGGTTTAGCTTCCATGGGAGTCGCACCCAGTATTGTCCAGACTCAAATTTAACATCCTTCAGGTATTGTTCCTGAGTGAAGGAATCATCTGGACTTTCTTCATTTACATTCATTCCCACTGTCCAGTTCCCACAATTTATGCACTGGTTTAACAGCATCCTCTATAGAAGATTATTTACACTGGGGTTAACTTTCATGAGCAAGACACACCGTGACTGTATTTATGGCTTCCTCCAGTCATTCATTACTGCGAGGAAGCCTGCCATAAATTACATGGCTTTCACCAATGTTGAGAAGAGTGACACCACCTTTCTTCGTCATACCCTTCACGAAGGTGGCATAATAGTCACTGCCTATCAAAACACTTACTGGTCCCACCGAGTCATTGCTTACTACGGAGGGTGCCAGTTTCACATTAGTCTCTCTGTGCTTGCCAGCCACATTAACTCCATTAAGTTCAGCCATGGTTATAGGATCAATAACCACTGAGGGTACAAATTAAATAGACCCTTTATTATTCATGGGCTTGCCAGCCACACTAACTCCATTAAGTTCAGCCATGGTTATAGGATCAATAACCACTGAGGGTACAAATTAAATAGACCCTTTATTATTCATGGGCTTGCCAGCCACACTAACTCCATTAAGTTCAGCCATGGTTATAGGATCAATAACCACTGAGGGTACAAATTAAATAGACCCTTTATTATTCATGGCTTGCCAGCCACACTAACTCCATTAAGTTCAGCCATGGTTATAGGATCAATAACCACTGAGGGTACAAATTAAATAGACCCTTTATTATTCATGGGCTTGCCAGCCACACTAACTCCATTAAGTTCAGCCATGGTTATAGGATCAAACCTGAGGTACAAATTAAATAGACCCTTTGTTATTCATGGGCTTGCCAGCCACATAACTCATTAAATTCAGCTATGGTTATAGGATCAATAACGCTGAGGTACAAATTAAATAGACCCTTTATTATTCATGGGCTTGCCAGCCACACTAACTCCATTAAATTCAGCTATGGTTATAGGATCAATAACCGCTGAGGGTACAAATTAAATAGACCCTTTATTATTCATGGGCTTGCCAGCCACACTAACTCCATTAAGTTCAGCCATGGTTATAGGATCAATAACCACTGAGGGTACAAATTAAATAGACCCTTTATTATTCATGGGCTTGCCAGCCACACTAACTCCATTAAGTTCAGCCATGGTTATAGGATCAATAACCACTGAGGGTACAAATTAAATAGACCCTTTGTTATTCATGGGCTTGCCAGCCACACTAACTCCATTAAATTCAGCTATGGTTATAGGATCAATAACCGCTGAGGGTACAAATTAAATAGACCCTTTATTATTCATGGGCTTGCCAGCCACACTAACTCCATTAAATTCAGCTATGGTTATAGGATCAATAACCGCTGAGGGTACAAATTAAATAGACCCTTTATTATTCATGGGCTTGCCAGCCACACTAACTCCATTAAGTTCAGTCATGGTTGTAGAATCAATAACCACTGAGGGTACAAATTAAATAGACCCTTTATTATTCATGGGCTTGCCAGCCACACTAACTCCATTAAATTCAGTCATGGTTGTAGAATTAATAACCACTGACGTCACAAATTAAATAAATTGTTTATAAAGGTGATTCTCACACCTTACTCTTGCACAAATCGTAGCCACGCCTGTGCTAGCAATTAATTGGACTAATTACTTTCCACCACACAATTAATTAACTGTGTACTCTATACTCACTTCCTATGATCAGTCACTTATTTATTAATTAATTAATTCAATAATGATTAATTCACTAATCACATCCGGTTCAGGACGGACCAACGGGCGCTGTGGTGAATTGTGAGAGATAAGTCTATCTGGGACACCGCCACTAGCAATAAACAAACTCCCAGGGAGATGACAGACTCGTATAATTTTTACCGCAGTCATTCCCTTTAAGGTATGTGAGAACTTTACCCGCTCCTGGCCGCACCGAGGGGGTACCTTCAATATTCTCGTTAGCCCACTGCACTCTGGACCAGTATAAATAAATCCGAGAAGATCATTTATTATAGTTATGTTATATTAAATTTAAGTGGACTGTATTGGTTATTAAACAACTGATCACTCAGGACAAGAGGTAGAGAACACTTAGTTAAATTAACATGACCAACACTCACCTAATTAACAGCATCATAGCGGTGTATCGTAGATCGTTGACCTAGCTAAAGTACATCTACTGTGCGTAACAATATCATTGGCCAATAACAAAGTTGCAAGCAGAGTACTTAGCTTTAGATGAGGGAGTCGTTCCGTTGTTGACATCCTCCTGCGATCTGATTCGATCGCGATGGTATTAGCTGTCTCGTCGAGTCAAGGAAGGTTAATTTCCGTGCACTCTTATACGCCCACGAGACCGAGCGTTAGTTAACATGTGGTTGGTCGGGGTAGCGAATCAGATCCTCTCACTAATCCGACCTTTTGTACTGTTTATACGTATAACTTTACATATTACGTATATCCCGGCTTAATGCCCCACTAGTTTATACACATTCACAGTCTCGATACTTGAATTTCGAGTAGATAACTTGCGATATGTTAGTTCATTTGAATCACATCCAATATGGCGGTCGGGGTATGGCGTACACAAGCCAGACCCGCTCGATGCAATCAACCCCTGATTATTTACAACTCAGTTTCACTATATTCACCATTTCCCAAAGTTCATCGAATATATTTCAGTCTCTTCTGAGATGAACTCCCCCGCATCAGGGTTACGACTTTATCCTGCCGTATGGTCATTTCACTCAGTTCAAATAGGCCTATGGCCGCGTCACTCGTCGGCGGCACCTTATTTCACAATTATTGTCCGATTACTGGACCTCCTGGACCGATTGTCCCACTTGATATTCGCCGCGTCACTGGATATTCCTCCACATTACGAAAGGAGGTAATTAACTCCGATTTGGCGGACGTCTACGACAAATTCCGCTCGCCATCCCATCACCGGATATCGGCTCGGTAGGCTCGCTGTTCACTCTCTGCCCATTCCCCTCTACCTCCTCCCTGCCCAGCCTCTTCCCGCTTCCTCCCCGCTGGTATGATGGTTCTCTATTACATACCCCCATGTACCAGCGGTACATTAAGGATATCTGTTCATATTGGAAAGTTTATCAATTACAACTTTCGGAAAATACCCAATATTTTCCACAAACTGTGTGATCCGGGTTGGTGTATTAATTAGTTGAGTGTAACTATTTAAATCCAGAATTTGCTTATACCTTTTACATAGCCCGTTATTTTGCTGTTGAAAACAGATGTTGAAGTCTCCCAGTATTAGTCTCCACATTGTTATCAAGACCGGACAAGACTCTCGAAAAGTCCTCAATCTTTAACCCTACCTCTCCTTCTTAATGGGAAGGGGTTTGATCCTCCAGACCGTCAGGAAATATTGGCGTGTACCTGCACATTCTTGCTGGCTTCAGGGCGTATTAAGGACATATAATACGCAGTTATTAGTCTAACATCCTTCCACTTTGGTCGAGGTTCCTTCTCCGAGCGTTGGACGGAAGGGCTCGATACGGCGTATGCTGTCAGTGGCCCTATAAAACGCCAACAACAACAACAACTTTATTTTCCGCTTAGTTTTTTTGTTGTTGTTGTTAGTTTCCTTCCCTTAAATATGGAATGATGTCCAATATTACGTTTATTGTGATGGTTCATGACCCCTGACACCAACATTGAATAGTCCACAGGATACCAAATACCGAAATTTAAGTGACAAGCATGAGATTGTGGAACTTAAGAGGTTATGTAAGTGGCGAAGTATCTAGGAAAAAACTTATTACCTCAGCGATGGAGAGGAGAGTGTTGCTGGACTCTGTGGAAGACCAAAGTGGTGAGTACCTAATCTTTCCTTGGTTCAGTGGAAGACCAGTGGTGAGTACCTAATCTTTCCTTGGTTCAGTGGAAGACCAGAGTGGTGAGTACCTAATCTTTCCTATTATTATTATCTTTATTTACTGCAAGTACATGTACAAGGTATACAGGCCTAGCTGACATCAGTGACATACTACTATATAGAAAGCCGCTTGTTATGCAGAACATTCCGGGCAAATTAGGACAGTTTTGTCCCAGGATGCGACCCACACCAATCGACTAACTCCTAGATTCCCATTTTACTGATAGGGATCATAGACAACCAGTGTAAAGAAACACGCCCAATGTTTCTACCCTCGCCGGGAATCACACCCAGACCCTCATGTGTGATGCGAGAACTTTAGCTACCAGGCCAGAGTGGTGAGTACCTAATCTTTCCTAGTTTCAGTGGAAGACCAGAGTGGTGAGTACCTAATCTTTCCTTGGTTCAGTGGAAGAACAGATGGGTAAGTACCTAATCTTTCCTGTGGATGCCTATGTGGAATTTACTCTTGGTGTGTCACAACTGTGCCCTTCACTATAACATATAAAAAAGAACACAATGATGATATTTTGGTTTATCCTGGACCATCGTCAAGTCACAACAGAGACTATAGCTGTACCTCTGATGCTCGTGCTTGAAATCACAAGTGGGACTACTTGTACATCTTGATAACAAGAAATATTATAGTACTGTATATAATGTTATGCTTTAAATGAGAGAACTGTAAAATTAGAAAGAAATTCATTACAATGAAAATTAACATGAAACAAATGATCTGTAAAATTAGAAAAAAAATTAATTTCAATGAAAGTTAATCATGAAACAAACTTGTTTGTTGGGTGTGGCTATGCTTCATAACGTACCACCCAACAACAGTGTATGAACAAGCAGTATATTCCTATAGAGTGATCCTAAAGTCATAAACTGGAAGTAAGACAATACACTGAACAGTTACCTAATTATCTTCAAGAAAGAACTTGACAAGTTTCTCCAGCAATCACCAGCAGCCTGATAGGTCATAGACCTTGCTGTGATTGACAACAAAAGATCAAGCCTGTGTGTGATGTGCTGAATGATCCCACACTGAGTAGTTGCAGTTATTGGAGAAATTGACTATATTAGATGGGAATTGTCATGATAGCCCCTGCTTGTAGCCATGGAGGTCTGCTTATTTAAGTAAATACAACACTGTTACATACAGTGCACCCTCACATAATGTACCTCCAACTTCTTTGTTTCCATCACTTTGCAATACAGCAGGATCCTGCTTACATGGCAGGTTAAGTTCCAGGCTACCACCATAAAGTGAAAATTGCCGTAAAGCGAATCACTTTTTTTTTCACTTTTAAATGCATATAAATGCCTGATAACATGTTTATACTATCATATATTAAGTTAGCAAGAGAATTAGGCATAAAAAAATAAAAAAGTAAAATGCACATACAGTACACTTATCACTTACCTTAAAATATTTATAGTCTTAATATAGGGTGAGAGGTGAGCAGTATTTATTGTAGGAAATCAGGTGTTGTAGCCCGCCCAGCTACCACACACCACAATTATGTTTACGTATTTGTTTTACAATGTATATATTTTGTTCATATGATATGTAGCGTATTTATATAATTTTGAAAAAAGTCATAGATGGATTAATGAAAATGTCTATAATAATGTGATATACAGTGGACCCCCGAGGTTCGGCCGTAATCCGTTCCAGGAGCTACGCCTCAACTCGAACTGGATGAAAGTCGAACTAATAGTTCCCATAAGAAATAATGTAAATACAATTAATCCGTTCCAGACACCCAAAAATATTCACAAAAAATACAATTTATAGGGAATAACTATAGATTTACATACACACTACACATAATAACAACACATTAATTTATAAATAAACATTTAATATAACATTTACTTACCTTTATTGAAGAGACTTGCTGGCATCTGGAAGATAGGGAGGAGGAGTGAGGGAGGGCTTAGTGACTTCAGGTATCGAAGCCCTATCTGGGGTTACTTCCCTTCTTTTTCTTTTAATGCCACTAGGACCAGCTTGAGAGTCACTGGACCCCTGTCTCACAAAATAACTGTCCACAGTCCTCTGTTTCTGGTGCCTCTTTAAGATGTCCCTGAAGTGGAATATGGCTCTGTCACTGAACTTGTTGCAGAGATGGCTTATTTCAGCTTGCTCATGGTGGTATTTTTCAATGAAACTTTGAATATCATTCCTCTTTGAACAAATCTCCTTAATCTGTGAAGAAGGCACCTCATCCAGTCCATCTTCCTCCTCCTGTGAACCAATTTCCTCTACTGTGGTCTGATGCTGTTCCAGATGAAGATCTTGCAGCTCTTCAGTGGTTAGGTCTTCCCTGTGGTCCTCCACCAACTCTTCCACATCCTCGCCACTCACCTCCAACCCCAGGGACTTACCCAATGCCATAATATCTTCCACAACAGACAGAGGGTCAGCAGGGTCAGGGTCAGCCTCAAACCCTTCAAAATCCCTCTGTTCGACACAATCTAGCCACAATTGTCTCCAAGCAGAGTTCAAAG
>WNWK01056069.1:0-11104 GCA_009830355.1 Cherax destructor
CAACTTTAATAGGTCCCACGACCACGACACAAGACACAGATCACTATTTGACATACCCAGAGTCCATACTAACCAATGTAAAAATTCTATGCACATAAAGGGCCCCAGAATCTGGAATTGTTACCCAGTAAATATTAAGTTAACCTTGTCGGAAAATCAATTCAAGACTTCTCAAAATCACCTACTCACCCTATACTAAATACTCATACTGTAACAAACTTTCAAACCCAATGTTATTTTACTCAAGATAATCTCAGTTATATATTATCATCCTCCTTAACACTTGTTGCAATTTCATATCATCATATTGTCATCTAAAATAGTATAGTATCATCATTTTGTTAATTTAAAATAAAATATATAACTAGAAGAAACTCAATAAATTTCTCTAGTATTGTTATTTTACTAGTATAGCATCAACATAATGTAACTTGAAATAAAATATACAACTAGAATAAACTTAACCAATTTCTCTAGTATTAAGTACTTAGTGAATAAGTCTTTAGAATAAGCTGCCCCTAATGCCATGGCATGCCAGTGGCTCTCCTTGCATTACAGTTTTATAATTGTAACTACCAATAACTATGTATACTTGTAACTTGCATCAAAATAAAAATAATATTATTATTATTATTACCAAAACTATTATCCAGAGAGCTGAGGGGTTGTTGAGGTGGTTCGGACATGTAAAGAGAATGGAACGAGACAGAATGAACTTCGAGAATGTATAAATCTGTAGTGGAGGGAAGGTGGGTAGGGGTCGGCCTAGGAAAGGTTGGAGGGAGGGGGTAAAGGAGGTTTTGTGTGCGAGGGCTTGGACTTCCAGCAAGCATGTGTGAGCGTATTTGATAGGAGTGAATGGAGACAAATGGTTTTAATACTTGACCTGCTGTTGGAGTGTGAGCAAAGTAACATTTTATGAAGGGATTCAGGAAACCGGCAGGCTGGACTTGAGTCCTGGAGATGGGAAGTACAGTGTCTGCACTCTGGAAGGAGGGGTGTTAATGTTGTAGTTTTATAACTGTAGTGTAAAGCACCCCTCTGGCAAGAGTGATGGAGTGAATGATGATGAAAGTTTTTCTTTTTCAGGCCACCCTGCCTTGGTGGGTCGGCGTGTTAATAATAAAAAAAAATACTAAGATAACCTTGTCTGAAAATCAATTTAAGACTCTTCTCAAAGACCACCTACTCACCTAAACTAAATACTCATACTATAAATTACTTTCAAAATGCTCAATGTTATTTTCCTTAGATGATCTCAATTTTATATTACCATCCTCCAAAACACTTGTTACAATGTAATATCATCATATTGTAATTTGAAATTAAATACACTTAAGTGATGAATGTTACTGACATTACAGTCACTTCAGTGATGAATGTTCAGACAGTACAGTCACTTCAGTGATGAATGTTACAGACAGTACAGTCTTCGTGATGAATGTTACTGACAATACAGTCACTTCAGTTAGGCGACCCCTTCCCCCCCCTCCTACAGATTTATACACTCTGAAGTCACTCTGCCTTCCATTCTCTACATGTCCAAACCACCTCAACAACCCCTCCTCAGCTCTCTGGACAATCGTTTTGGTGATCCGCACCTCCTCTGACAAGAAAATCATTGAAAAGAAAGTGTCCGTGCCTCCAACTAAGTCCCGCTCAAATCTAACCCTCTCATATGATTACAGAAGGAAGTAACACTGCAGCAGGCCAACCGGCCCACACTAGGCAGGTCCCCCTCCAAACCTAAATATATAACTAGAATAAACTCAATCAATTTCTCTAATATTATGTACATAGTCATAAGTCATTAGATTAAGCTGCCCCTAATGCCATGGCATGTCATGGCTCTCCTTGCACTTCAGTTTATGATTGTAACTACAAATATCTATTAAAATTGCAATGAAATAAAATTTACTTTACTTTACTAAAATTGAGTATCGTATTGAATGAAACCACAATACTGGTATCGGTATGAGTATTGGTATTAATTCTGGTATCGTCCCATCTCAGTGCTAACATATTACCGTGTATTTATATAAGATAAGAACACTAAAGTGGCCAGTCTGTAGATCCACTCTGGCGAAGATCACACGTCAGCTGAATGTCACATTGCTCTTGCTGTTTCACCATACCAGCATCCCCTGTGGTTTCTCCTCTCCCTCGGGTGATAAAACACACTTAACAGTGTGAGCAGAAAGCTGCAGTTCTGCTGGAGTTTCAAGAGAAGAGAGCGAAGTTGCTACTAAGCAGACGTGTGTTTATATCAGTGGCAGGACTCGGTGTGCCTTCCAACATTGTAACTTCATCTCTTTTTTATTTTTTACCGATTCCGGAAGGAAAAAATAAATTTAGAGAACATAATCATAGACGATAGTAAATTGAAGATAGTGCGCGGCATATTTTAATATCGGTAGTTAGCTTCTGCGAGCGGGAAATAAAATTGAGTAAATGTCCGAAATGCTGTGCATACTAGGGACCCTCAATTTATTGTATTTGTACGATAATGAATGGAAATAAACCACCACCACTACATTCTTCATTATTATTATTATTATTATTATTATTAAAAAGTAGATTGTACATGTTTTTATTGTCAACTATCTCACCTTCAGGAAAGGAGAAAAGTATAAGCACAATAGTATATAATAATAACATCTTTATTTCTACAAGTACATGTACAAATAACAAAAGGCACAATACCGTGACTGGAACAATACACACAACCCGCACATATAAAGGGAGGAGCTTACGACGACGTTTCGGCCCGACTTGGACCATTTACAAAGTCACACGGGTTGTGTGTGTACATGTACAAGGTATACAGTCCTAGCTGACATCAATGACATACTACTATATAGAAAGCCCCTTGTTATGCAGAGCTTTCGGGCAAATTAGGTCAGTTTTGTACAATGTTGGTAGGAATTACCTATATGTTAGGTAAAAGAAACGTTTCGAGTCGTAGGTTTTTCTTCCTTGTTCTATCCTTTTGCAGATAGGTTACCGGTTCAGGTTCAGGAAGGTTTCCAGGGCGGGTCCTGGCTCGGTCTTTTCCCTGTGGTGACCCGGCAGTGGTTCCCGAAGGAGTGTCGGAGATTGTACAGTTAGGTTAGGTAAGGTTAATAAATAATAAGATTTCTTCGGATTTTAACCCCGGAGGTTAGCCACCCAGGATAACCCAAGAAAGTCAGTGCGTCATCGAGGACTGTCTGTCTTATTTCCATTGGGGTCCTTAATCTTGTCCCCCAGGATGCGACCCACACCAGTCGACTAACAACCCAGGTACCTATTTGCTGCTAGGTGAACATGACAACAGGTGTAAGGAAACACGTCAAAATGTTGCCACCCGCCGGGAATCGAACCCGGGCCCTCCGTGTGTGAAGCGAGCTCTACCCACCAGACCACCGGGCGGGTCTTAGTCATATGATGACCCACCATTTAAGCTTTTGGTTATCTGACCGAGGCCTACCGCTGGCTTACCAGTCCACCACTTTAAAAATTATGGTCATAGTTATAGCCATTTGTAGTACACGTGATGTACCGTTTATAGCCCTATGGCAGGGGCACGATGAGCATTCGTGTCAAGTGGAATGCCGTTTACAGCTCTATCATAATAATAATAATAATAATAATAATAATAATAATAATAATAATAATAATAATAATAATAATAATATAATAATAATAATAATAATAATAATAATAATAATAATAATAATAATAATAATAATAATAATAATAATAATAATAATAATAATAATAATAATCTTATTCCTACAAGTACATGTACAAGGTAAACAAGCCTAGCTGACATCAGTGACATGATACACAATTCTCTTGTACTCACCGTAACTCATCTAATGACCATTTAATCTGTTATTGCCTTATAAATTTAAGTTTCCCGAAATGCTCTGCATACAAGGGGCTTTTCACAGTACACTCAACTATTATATTCGTTTGTACAACCATGTATCTTGTCAAAATATTATATGAAAGCCCCTTGTTATGCAGAGCATTTCGGGCTCAGTAAAGCGTCAACTTAGTTGTCTTAACAACCCCAACAACAATAAGAAGTATGTAAGTTTATATTTAGGCCTCATCCATAATTTTAAACTGTTACATTGGTTTTATATAGTAAATTATGTAGAATTTCAGCAGCAGGTAACCCAGTAAAATTAAGCTGGTTAATGTACTACCAGTGTGTTCCCTGTGTTATTTAGTGCCACCGAAATGCAGTGCATAATTAGTCTTTCTTTGAGCCTACCGTTGTATTAATTTATTTAAACTGCATTATTTATTCGGCATGAAGAAATATACTATTACAATTATTATTATTATTATTATTATTATTATTATTATTATTTTATTATTATTATTATTATTATTTACATTCTATTTTACATTAGATTGATTGATTGATTATATTATCTGCCCTTAACATTAGTCAAAGTTAATCATGAGTACAGTAAATTATTTGAACAATATTATACAATAAATAAGTCACTTTGACTTTTTGTGGGTTATCCTAGGTAATTTACACATAATTAAAGTAAAGTAAATTTTATTTCATTGCAATTTTTCATAGATATTTGTAGTTACAATCATAAACTGAAGTGCAAGGAGAGCCACTGACATGCCATGGTGAAGTGCAAGGAGAGCCACTGACATGCCATGGTGAAGTGCAAGGAGAGCCACTGACATGCCATGGTGAAGTGCAAGGAGAGCCACTGACATGCCATGGTGAAGTGCAAGGAGAGCCACTGACATGCCATGGTGAAGTGCAAGGAGAGCCACTGACATGCCATGGTGAAGTGCAAGGAGAGCCACTGACATGCCATGGTGAAGTGCAAGGAGAGCCACTGACATGCCATGGTGAAGTGCAAGGAGAGCCACTGACATGCCATGGTGAAGTGCAAGGAGGCCACTGACATGCCATGGTGAAGTGCAAGGAGAGCCACTGACATGCCATGGTGAAGTGCAAGGAGAGCCACTGACATGCCATGGTGAAGTGCAAGGAGAGCCACTGACATGCCATGGTGAAGTGCAAGGAGAGCCACTGACATACCATGGTGAAGTGCAAGGAGAGCCACTGACATGCCATGGTGAAGTGCAAGAAGAGCCACTGACATGCCATGGTGAAGTGCAAGGAGAGCCACTGACATGCCATGGTGAAGTGCAAGGAGAGCCACTGACATGCCATGGTGAAGTGCAAGGAGAGCCACTGACATGCCATGGTGAAGTGCAAGAAGAGCCACTGACATGCCATGGCATTAGGGGCAGCTTAATCTAATGACTTATAGACTATGTACATAATATTAGAGAAATTGATTGAGTTTATTCTAGTTATATATTTGATTTCAAATTACAATATGATGATATTATACTGTTAAAATTACAATATGATGATATTACATTGTAACAAGTGTTTTGGAGGATGGTAATATAAAATTGAGATCATCTTAAGGAAAATAACATTGAGCATTTTTGAAATTAATTTATATTATGAGTACAGTGGTCCCTCGGTTTTCGCGAAAATTCGTTCCAGAATGGTGCTCAAGTGCCATTACCCAACGAATTTACTTCCTTAGAAATAATGTCACGTAGGTTAGTCTATTTCAGACCCCAAAATACACTTGCAACAGCACTTACGAAAATACACTTACATAAATGTTCGAGTTTGGAGATGCACGAAAACCGAGGGACCACTGTATTTAGATTAGGGTGAGTAGGGGGTAACATAATAGTAACATATTAGTAAAAAGTGAAATTATCTTGTAGGAAAATAATATTGAGCATTTTTGAAAGTAGTTTACAGTATGAGTATTTAGTTTAGGTGAGTAAGTGGTCTTTGAGAAGTATAAAAACTTGTCTTGGGACTGCCTTCTTGTAAGCTGCACTCTGGGCAAGCGCTGTTGACACCAACACTCTGAGACGCTTCTCTCAGACTTACAAGTGGCTATGGGACAAATTTCTAGCTAACTGCAGCGAAAGAATTCCCCACTACATGCACGATAATGAAAGGGTTTAACTTACTTGATGGAGTAGAAATGTGTCTCTAGTCTTCCTAAGCTATAACCACTCCAAACACCATGTGTAGGGAAGAACCTTAATCTGCAAAATTTAAGTGGTATTAGTGTCTTGCTCTAAACTCATAAATCCCAAACTCAAAGGGGTTATGCTCTGAGCAATATCTAAGCAGTATGGGACACTAGCTTCCAGACTTGAACTTAAGAGGCAGCTGGTACATACCAATACAAAAGCGTCCGTCCACTTAAGACCACAGATAACTCACTAACGTTTCCCCCAGAAAACTGGCCAGATACTGAGAGAAAGAAAGTCTAGTCTTACTGTAATAGGTCTGGATGGAGAGAGATATCCAGCGGTACTTCGGGATATCTCCTGCGGACCCCAGGACAGATGTTGATCACGTGGGAATGCTGCTTGTTCGCAGCACTTGTTCTCTGGTTGAAGTCTGGTCTGGTAAGAAATGCCCTAGCATCTCGTCTGCCTAGGTCAAGTGTGGGGCTGCCAGTTCTCATTAGCTGACATAATCTAATGTTCGCCTATTTAAGGCTTATATCTACCTATATTAAGGTGCTAGAGCTACATTATTAATATCTAACGTTGCCTCAATAATCCTAATATTAGTTACTAACTGTACAAACTTGCCTAGACCTTCCTAGGAGAATAAATCTATCAATTAGTATGTACAAATTTTACCTCTGCCAACTTGAATGTGGGTTTGTTTTGGTTGGGTGTGTGGGTTCATGAACTTCGAGGACCGATCCGTGGTACGATTAAGGCTCCAAACGGCTCACTTACCCTGTGGAACTTGAGCGACTCAAAAAAGTTTCCACAAGAAGAGTCTTATATTGATTTTCAGACAAGGTTATCTTAGTATTTACTGGTAATGAATTCCAGATTCTGGGGCCCTTTATGTGCATAGAATTTTTACATAGGTTGATATGGTCTCGGGGTATATAAAAAAGTGATCTGTGTCTTGTGGTCATGGGTCCTATTAATGTTAAACTATGTATGATAATTGTATTTATGTATACTTGAACCTAAATAAACTTAATTGTCCCTTTCTGCAGCTTCACTAGATGTTCATTGACACTCTTCTTAAATTATTGTGTACTGCCATGCTTTGATACCATCAAGTAAACATACCTGGAGTTTACCTGGAGAGGGTTTCGGGGGTCAATGCCCCCACGGCCAGGTCTGAGACCAGGCCTCATGGTGGATCAGGGTCTGATCAACCAGGCTGTTACTGCTGGCCTCACACAAACTGACGTACGAACCACAGCCTGGTTGGTCAGGTACTGACTTTAGGTGCCTGTCCAGTGCCTTTTTGAAGTAAGTAAGTAAGTAAGAAGACAGCCAGGGGTCTATGCTGGGAGTCAGTTGAACAGCCTTGAGCCCCGGACACTTATGGTGTTGTCTCAGTGTACTCGTGGCGCCCCTGCTTTTCATTGGGGGAATGTTGCATCTCCTGCCGAGTCTTTTGCTTTCATAGGAAGTGATTTTTGTGTGCAAGTTTGGTACTAATCCCTCTAGGATTTTCTAAGTGTATATAATCATGTATCTCTCCGCCTGCGTTCAGGAATACAGATCAAGGACCTTCAACCGTTTCCAGTAATTTAGGTGCTTTATCGTACTTATGTGTGCTGTGAAAGTTCTTTGTACACTCTCCAGGTCTGCAATGTCGCCAGCCTTGAAGGTGGCTGTTAATGTACAACAGTATTCCAGCCTAAAGAGAACAAGTGATTTGAAGAGTGTCATCATGGGCCTGGCATCCCTAGCTTTGAAGGTTCTCATTATCCATCCTATCATTTTCCTATCCGATGAGGTAGATACATTGTTGTGGTCTTTAAAGGCGAGATCCTCTGACATTATCACTCCCAAGTCCTTCACATTTCTTTTTCGCTCTATTGTATGGTTAGAATTTGTCGTATACCTTGATACATTTTTTACTTCCTCAAGTTTTCCATATCTGAGTACATAGTTGAAATTTCTCCTCATTGAACTTCATATTGTTTTGGTGGCCCATTTGAAGATTTGGTTGATGTTCGCTTGAGTTTTGCAGTGTCTTCAATGGAGGTCACTGCCATGGCAATCCAGTGTCATCCGCAAAGGAAGACACGGGCTATGGCTTACATCTTTGTCTGTCAGAAATGAGGATGAGGAATAGAATGGGAGTGAGCACTGTGCCTTGTGGAACAGAGCTTTCACTGTGGCTGCCTGGGACTTTACTCTGTTTATTAATACTCTTTGTGTTCTATTTATCAGGAAGTTATAGATCCATCTACC
Source organism: Cherax destructor (assembly GCA_009830355.1). Classification (NCBI taxonomy): domain Eukaryota; kingdom Metazoa; phylum Arthropoda; class Malacostraca; order Decapoda; family Parastacidae; genus Cherax; species Cherax destructor. Next base: position 8,311 of record WNWK01056069.1, read on the forward strand.
AACTTTTCCTGTTATTCCTTTATAACACATTTTGTGTGCTATTACACCATGGTCACACTTATCAAAGCTTTTTCAAAGTCTGTGTATACTACATCTGTATTTTGTGTATCCTCAACAGCATCCAGGACCCTGTCATAGTGGTCCAGGAGCTGGGACAGGCAGAGTGACCTGCTCTACACCCATGTTGCCCTGGGTTGTGTAATTGATGGGTATCTAGGTGGTTGGCAATCTTGCTTCTTAGAACCCTCTCAAAAATGTTTATGATATGGGATGTTAGTGCTATCGGTCTGTAGTTCTTCGCATTGCTTTACTCCCCCCCTTTTGTGGAGTGGGGCTATGTCTGTTGTTTTTTTATGTGGGATGACCCCTGTGTCCATGCCCCTCTGCATAGAAATGCTGAAGGCACGCGAGGGGCTTTTGCAATTCTTGATAAACACGGAGTTCCATGAGTCTGGGCTTGGGGCAGAGTGCATGGCATATCATTTATTCCCTTTTTAAAAAAGTCTTGTGGAGTTAGAATAATATGCGAGATTTTTGAGATGACCAAATTTTGCTTTTCGTTCATAAAGAATTCATTTGGATTGTGACCCTTAGTCGGGGAGCAGCTTGCTAACACTGTGTCATTGGGGCTTGTTTGTTTGTTTAATATCTCACTCATTTCTTGGCTGTCATCTGTGTATGTCCCATCCTCCCTAAGAAAAAGGGGCCCAATACTGGATGTTGTTTTCCCTTGATTTGGCATGAAAAGTTTTTTTTTTTTTTTTCAATTTCCTTTATGGCTTTTAGTTTTTCCCTGAGAGTCTTGTCTCCTGAAAGATTCCTTCAGTTTAAATTCGATATTTCAATTTCATTGACTAGTGCCTCTCTACATATTTCAGATATATTGGCCCCTCTCAGCACTCTGTGACTCTTCCCTTCGTCTGTATAGGAAGCATCTCTCTCTTTCTAGTTACATCTTCTCTTTCTTTTCTAAATGGAATGTATCTGAGCATATCTCAAGAACCAAAAGGGTTACTTTTTTTAGGCAACTGTTCGGATCCATGTTGTTTAGGATATTTTCCCCAACATGTTTCATTTAGGACACGGTTGACTTCATTCCATTGTATTTTTTTTAAAAAATTGAATTTTGTGAAAACCTTCCTGACTGATCACATTTTGGGGGCAGGAGCCTGTGCATAGATGTCTGTACCTCTGTTATGTTGGATCTGAGTGTATTGTCTTTAAAACGGTTTATTCTTATCAACGTCGTTGTTAGTGAAGATGGGCCCAGTGTATTTTCTAGTTTTTAGGCTCTAGTATTTGCTGGTTTAAGGTGAATTTGGCACAGAGATTTAATAATTTGTGTGTTTTTAAATTTTCATCTGCGCTGCCTCCTGGGGTGATATCTGCTAAAGCATTGTTTGCTATACTCCTCCTTTTTAGGTGTCTCAATTAAATCTCCAAAGAAAATTTTGGGGCAGGAGTTGGGGTTTTCAGACATGGTCAATTTTCAAAAGCTGCTCCCGGAATTGCTGGGAAGTTGGCTGGGGCTTGTATACCACCACAATGACAAGGTTTTGGTTTTTTAAACTTTAGCCAAAAACCCAACCCATCATTTGAGGGGTTTAATAGTTCTGACAAATGACGACTCTTAGTCGGCCAACCCCCCTTTTTGCCCGTTTGCCTGTCACATCTGAATAGGGTTTTAACCTGGGATCCATACGTTGTCATAATGATCCTTTATTGGGGCTCTGTGATGCCCAAACATTCATTTGACTCCATGAGCAGTCCCTTGATGTAAAAAATTTTTTTGTTTTTTTTTCGGTTTAGACCCTGTATGTTTGCAAAGAAAAACCCTTATATTGGTGGAATTTAGGGGTTTTTATTTGCTGGCTCTAATATCTGTTCTGGAGTGGAGGCCACTGTCCGTGCCTCTGCTCGAAGAAAAATTTGTGCAAAACTAGAGGATCAGGCACGTATAACAGGAAGGGCACTGCAGTGGATCAGGGAATACCTGCGGGAGGCAACAACGGTCATGGTACGTGATGAGGTTCCGTGGGGCCCGGGCGGGGGTCCCAAGAGTCAGTCCGGACCAGTGCTACTTTTGGGATATGTGAATGACATGATGGAAGGTAACTCAAAAAGTCCCTGTTAGCAGATGATGTGAAGTTAATGAGGGAATTAAATCAGATGAGGATCAGGCAGGACTACAAAGAAACCTGGACAGGCTGGACACATGGTCCAGCAACTGGCTTTTCAGTTTAACCCCGTAAAACAAAGTCATGAAGATGGGGGGAAAGGCAAAAAAACCACAGACAGAGTATAGGCCAAAGGTGGCCAAAGACTGCAAACCTCCTCCCGAGCACGTCTCCGGGGAAACACACATCGACCCGATAACTGGTGCAGCATATGGGCGCCTGGCAAACCTGAGAATAGCGTTCCATTTGTAAAGGGAAACGTTTAAACCTGTACACTGTCGTTAGGCCCATATTAAATATGCAGCACCAGTTTGGGAAAACCCCTGGTCAAGCATGTCAAGGAAAATTTGAGAATGTGCAAAAAGGGTTTTCAACAAGGTTAGTTCCGGAGCTAAGGGGGAAAGTCCATGAAGAAAGGTTAAGGGGGAAAGACCTGACGCATGTAGGACAGGGGTTAGGGAATAGATAAGGGTTAGTGGAATAGATAAGGTGGACAGAGACAGGATGTTCCCGAGGGGGACACAGAAACATGGGGGCCTTGGAAGTTGAAGACTCAAGGGGTCAAAGGGATGTTAGGAAGTATTTATTCAGTCATAGAGTTGTCCCGGAAGTGGAAT
>WNWK01056070.1:0-11103 GCA_009830355.1 Cherax destructor
TTTATCATGATCAACTGCCTCAAAAGCCTTACTGAAAAAAGTTAATAAATTAGTTAGGCAGGAACGGCCCCTGGTGAATCCATGTTGAGTATCATTAATCAAATTATGCCTATCGAGATGGCTTCTTATGTTATCAGCTATAATCGACTCTAATAATTTGCCTACAATTGAAGTTAGACTTATTGGACGGTAATTTGATGGTAACGACTTGTCCCCTGCTTTAAAAATAGGAATTACATTAGCCATCTTCCACGTATCAGACACTACACCTGTTTGAAAAGATAGGTTAAAAATGTTAGTTAAGGGTTCACAGAGTTCAATTTTGCATTCCTTAAGAACCCTTGAAAAAAGCTCATCAGGGCCTGGCGATTTATTTTGCTTCAAACGGTCTATCTGTTTGATAACCATTTCGCTAGTGACTGTGATACTACATAATTTATCTTCTTCAGGCCCACTAAAATACCTAATTCATGGGATATTATTAGTGTCTTAAAAATCTTGATACAGTAAAAAGACTTTTGATACAAAATTCCCCCCAAAATGCTGACGGATGTGTCTATAAGATTCCCTGTAAAATATGCGATAAAGTTTATTATGGTCAAACTGGTAAAAGTCTTGAACTAAGATTAAAACAACATAAATATAGCATTAGAACTGGACAAGATTCTAATGCTCTATTTATTCATGTGAAAGATTTTAACCATCCAATTGATTTTCAAAATGCTGAGAAGGTTGTATCAAGCAAGTCCATGGTTGAGAGAAATATAATAGAATCATGTTTCATTAAAAGCAGTTTTGAAAATAAATTGGATTCTTTTATAATTAATAAAATTTGGGAAGAATTTAATGATAAATTGGACTAATCTTAATTCTTGGGAAGAGTTTCAGGTCCTTTCTTATTTTCCTCTTCACAGAGTCGTGAGATGTTACGCTACTGTGAGGTGTTGTCTTTGTTAGTGTGATGTGACTGTGAGGTGTAGTCTCGCCCCTTATATAAGCCCTCTTGTCATGTTTCCTTATAGTTCCTTGATAATGTGAGTAGTCACGAAAGCGCTTGGAATTCCTCTATTTTTTCATAGTGGTTGTCTTGCATATATATATATATATATATATATATATATATATATATATATATATATATATATATATATATATATATATATATATATATATATATATATATATACAGAGAGAGAGAGAGAGAGAGAGAGAGAGAGAGAGAGAGAGAGAGAGAGAGAGAGAGAGAGAGAGAGAGAGAGAGAGAGAGAGAGAAAAGAGAGAGAAATAGAAAGAGAGATGTCGTCCCGAATAAGTAAAACTTGGTATTTTGGCTTAAATAGCACCGCACTTCTTGCCGAATAGGGCAAACGAAAATTTGTGTATGCAATAATTTCGCAGAAGTCCTTCTGAACTTAACGGAAAAAAAATATTTCATTGTGTTTGTTGATTATTAAATTATTGTAAATTTATCTAAAATATATTTAGTTGGATTATGCTAAATTAAATTGTGCATGTTATAATAAGGTTAGGTAAGTTTTCTAAGGTTCTTTTGGTACAAAATTATTAATGTATAAATTCAAGGATTAAGTGAATTAAAATAAGGGTCGTATGGAAAAGCAAGTTAAACTAAGTGTTTATGCACCTGAAGAAGAAAGAAGTGAAGAAAAGAGAGAGATTTTGGGAGTTGTTAAATGAATGTTTAAGAAGTTGTGAATCAAGTGAGAGGGTAATTGTGTTAAGGGAACTGAGTGTTAAAGCGGGAGAAACTGTTGTAGAAGGCTTTGTAGATAATTGGGGCCCCGGGGGCAAATGATAATGGGGGTCATGGATTGATCTTTGTATAAAATGATGTATTAATTAAGCATTTTAAGAAAAAAAAGGATAAATAAGTATACGAGATATGATATTGGACACAATGACAATAGTTGTACTATGTATTGGTGTATAAAAAATATAATGATTAGACTTCTTGACGTGCAAGTTTATGTTGGGGCAACAGATATATCACATCATTATTTAGTTGTAGCTACAGTGAGAGTAAAAGGTAGATGGGGCACAAGGCGAAAGTGAGTAAAAGTTTAACTAAAGGACGAAGTTAGGGTAAGATATAAACAGATGTTGGGAGAAATATGGGGTAGTGAGAGTATAGGTAATGAGGAGGTTGAAGAGGAATGGGGGTATTAGATATCATTATTATATGAGGAGTTAGAGGTACTTGGAAGATACAGGGAATATTTCGAGCTGTTAAATGTTGATGAAGGAAAAAGGGCAGTGATTTCATTGCACTAGACAGGGAGTTATAAAGCGCCAGATGTGAGTGTGGGGAAGATGCATGAGGTAATGGGTAAAATGAAAGAGGAGAAAGCAGCTGAGAATGATGGGATCAAGACAGAAATATTAAAACAGGTGGGGATATAGTTTCGGAGTGGTTGGTGCTTTTGTTCAATAAATGTATGAAAGAGGGGAAGGTACCTAGGGACTGGCAGAGAGCATGCATAATTCCGTTGTATGGAGGAAAAGGTGACAAAGAGAATGTAAGAATTATAGGGGAGTAAGCCGGTTTAGTATACCAGGTAAAGTGAAGGGTAGAGTTATTACTGATATAATTAAGGGTGAGACGGAGAGCAGATGGTTTTAGAATTGTAGGGTGTTAGGAAGAGGTGTGGGATTAAAATATATAGAATCTAATGCAAAATTGGAGTTGTCACAGTTGCTTTTTGCCAATGACGCTGTGCTTCTGGATGATTCTAAAGAGGAATTGCAAAGGTTGGTGGACGAAGTTGGGAGGGTATGTAAAAGAAGGATATTGAAGATGAACATAGGAAAGTGCAAGGTAATGAGGGCAACAAACAAAACAAGTTACTGAAAGACTGGATATTAGACTGGAGGAAGTGAATGAGTTCACATATCTGGGAGTGGTCTTGTCGGTGGACGGGTCTATGAACCATAGAACTGATGAGGGGGAAACAGGTGGGTGGAGATAATGAGCATTATCCATGGAGATAAAAAAAGGAATGTATGAGTTTTACTAACACTCTTAAATAAATGTGAGGCATAAGTTGTGAATGTTGCAACAAGGAGGAGGCTTTATTAGATGGTTGAACCCAGAACTCTTAGTTGTATTAGAAGGATGAACCCAGAACTCTTAGTTGTATTAGACGGATGCAGCCAGAGGTATTAGTTGTATAATAATAATAATAATAATAATAATAATAATAATAATAATAATAATAATAATAATTATATAATAATAATAATTGTATAATAATAATAATAATAATAATAATAATAATAATAATAATAATAATAATAATAATATTAATAATAATAATTGAATAATAATAATAATAATAATAATAATAATTATTGAATAATAATAATAATAATAATAATAATAATAATAATAATAATAATAATAATAATAATAATAATTGAATAATAATAATAATAATAATAATAATAATAATAATAATAATAATTCAGGGAGTGAAAGTGATACTTCAGTTGTTATTGTTGAGGATCGGAGGTGAAGGCAGCAGTGTCAGACGTGTAAGTAAGGTTATTTAAGTACAGGTACACATAAACACAGTTACACAAATTATCATACATTGTAGCATATGTGTAAATAACCTAGGATAACCCCAAAATAAAGTCAGTCACAGTTACTTATTTCCAGTGGAGTCCTTACTGGCAGTCGGGAAGCCCTGATATCTCAAAAGTCCTGGAAGATTACAAAGATAAATGAGACGACCTGCCTGATGGCCGGATAAATGAGACGACCTGCCTGATGGCCGGATAAATGAGACGACCTGCCTTTGTCTCTCACTGACGCCGCTCTGGCATTCAGCTCTGATTTCTTTCCTTGTTATTGTGACGCTTCCGTTTCTTTGTGATACTATTACAGGTTTGTGGAGAACCGGAGCTGCTGAGGAGAAAATGGAATTGTAGTGTTATCTGTTATATCATTAAACCTTAAATAAAGAAGAAACTTACCCAGGGATAGATATCTCAGGACATACACTGAGATGCTACAAATGGATTCAGGGACGTTTTCTCAAAAAAAAAAAAAAAAAAAAAAAACTAATCCACATGAGTGTTCTAAATCAGCAATGTTTAGTTTTTTGACTAATGTCTCATAAATATATAGTTTTGAATATCTTTTCCTTAGATTTATTTTTAATAATATTTTATTTATACTCACCGTCTATTAAACCTGCATAATATTAATGTAAGAAACAACAACACCATCATGTTCTTTACCATCGTACCAGCACTTTACCACAGAGGAGTCACTTAAATGCTATATACTGACTATTCATAGTCTTTGTGAATATTCTATAGTAAATGTAATATATTCTATAACGAATCATATAACATGCTCTCTATTGCATAAGTGGGTAACTTAATTTTACGAATCGTCACAGATGTGGCAAGTGAGAAGTGACACTCGGCACACATTGCTAAAATTGAGAAATTGGTTTGTTCAACTGAAAATTAAAAAAAAAAATATATATATAAACTGAACAAGTTTATTAAAAAAAATGTAAATTTTGACCAAACCTCTCTTTCTTTTGCCTTCCTCTTTCGCCCTTTTCTGTTCTCCTTCTTTTTCCTTAATTCTTCTCTTTCCATCTTCTTTTTCTCCTTCCTGTTTCCTTCCTTCTCCTCTTTCCTTCCTGTTTCTCCTCTTTCCGTCTTGTTTCTCCTCTTTCCTTCATCTTTCTCCTCTTTCCCCACTTTTTTTCTATTTCCTCCCTCATTCCGGCCTCCTTCTTCTTCTGTTCCATCTTCTTACTTCCTTCCTTTATATTGTAAATACATTTTTAATTTAGCTTTTTACAGATTAACGAATTAACGAAGATTATCTCAAGACAATGTCTGCTGCCAAGAAATACGACTTAGTGAACAGCATGGAACACTTCACAAATCAGAGCAGGTCAGAGGTTATTTTTGACAGGTTCTAAAACCTTATTACGAAACACGTGAACAATAGAAGGAAACTAGTAATCACAGGTGGGATAGTGCCAAGACGTTGACCCCTACGTCAGTTCCGTCTTCCGTATGGGTGCGCTACCCCTGTATAGTAGTATAGTCACTCTATCAAAAACTCTATTCACTATTACGTTTAAATTGTCCTTGTAAATTTTGGGTAAATTGTGTGTATTTTATTCCACATTTTTGAGAGTTAAGAGCTATAGGGTACCATAGGCTCTTTGAAAGTACTTGTGCTGATGGTAATGACATAGTTGAGAGTGGCAGCGTGAGACGGACGAGTCTTTCAGGAGTAAAGCAGAATGTGAGGATGGAAGAGAGAGGTGAAGGGGAGGGAGATGGAGGCGGGATGGGCAGGGGAAAGGAAGGGACATATTCAGTCATAATTTGTTAGGTAAACAATGATAAAAGGAATAATGCTGCTGACAAACAAGCTCAGCTAGCAGACATTAAAGAATTTAAGTGAATTTCTAAAGTGTTTTTCATAAGCGGGACAAATTATCAACATGTGAATCCTCACTGCATCCTGATACTATTTATCTCATGAGTGAAACTTGACTTAATTCCAGCGGCTAATGGAAAGAAGAAATATCTTTGTCTTGGTATAATGTTTTTAATGAAGCTCTCGCAAAAAAATGGTTGAGTTACTTAATATGGTAACAATGATACTCCATACTGAAGCAATGAGGAAACAAACATCATATCTGTTTTTTATCGTCCCCTTAAAGTCAGGAAATATTCACTGTCTTCCAACGAAGCAGTAATTGTGGGTGACTTTAATCCACCTAAAAACTTGAATAATCAGTCAAGGAACTTGAAGCTACATGACTTGACAATATAATTGAAGGCAACTTTCTGGTGCCAGTTGTCATGGTAACATCATAAGAAACAGTGATAGAAAATAATATTATATTTCCTAACTATAAAACAATAAACTATAGTAAGACAACGCTGAGATGTCAGGAATGTAAATTAAACTGAATTGTTATACACAAAAATTCAGAGAAAGTATTGAGGAAAATTAATAAGGATTAAAATGAACAATATACTGTGATGTTTCACCGCATCTTGGCGCTGAATCGTCTGGTAATAAAGACAGACTTGTCTACGCCATTGGTGCCTAAGGAAGTATGTTGAATAATGCCTCTTACTGGTGTGATTGTGTTTAAATATATCAGCAACGACATCTTGTTAACAAGATGCCGTTGTTTACACGGTGTTCCTTTTAAGTAACTATATATTGTAATATTGAATAATTTTTAACATTCTGGGTTATTTATATATAGTTTAATAAAATTAAAGGTAAAATTGTCTGCTGGGTTGGAGGTGAAGAACGTGTTAGCCTCTAACCCAAAATAAATACACACATAAGTACACATGCATAAATACACACATATACACACACACATTTTCCTGGACTGCAGGAAGGCCTTCGACACAGTTCCTCATATGAGATTAGTAAAGAAGTTGGAAGAACAAGCATGTATAACAGGAAGGGCACTGGAATGGATCAGGGAATACCTCACAGGGAGGCAACAACGGGTCATGGTGCGTGATGAGGTATCACAGTGGGTGCCTGTGACGAGCGGGGTACCGCAGGGGTCAGTCCTAGGACCAGTGCTATTCTTGGTATATGTGAATGACATGACGGACGGGATAGACTCAGAAGTGTCTCTGTTCGCAGATAATGTGAAATTAATGAGGAGAATCACATCGGATGAGGACCAAGCAGGACTTCAAAGAGACCTGGACAAGCTTGACATCTGGTCTAGCAACTGGCTTCTCGAATTTAACCCCACCAAATGCAAAGTCATGAGGATCGGAGAAGGGCAAAGAAGACCGCTGACGGAGTACAGGCTAGGTGGACAAAGGCTACAAACCTCATCAAAGGAGAAAGACCTTGGGGTGAGTATAACACAAAGCACGTCTCCGGAAACACACATCAACCAGATAACCGCGGCAGCATATGGGCGACTGGCAAACCTAAGATTAGCGTTCCGTTACCTTAACAAGGAATCGTTTAAGACACTGTACACCGTGTACGTCAGGCCCATACTAGAGTATGCAGCACCAGTCTGGAACCCACACCTAGTCAAGCACGTCAAGAAATTAGAGAAAGTGCAAAGGTTTGCGACAAGGCTAGTTCCACAACTCATGGAAATGCCATATGAAGAAAGGTTGAGGGAAATAGGACTAACAACACTGGAGGACAGAAGGGTTAGAGGATACATGATAACGACATACAAACTACTGCAGGGAATCGACAAGGTAGATAGTGACAGGATGTTCCAGAGAGAGAACACAGAAACAAGGGGACACAACTGGAAGCTGAAGACCCAGATGAGTCAAAGGGATGTTAGGAAGCACTTCTTCAGCCATAGAGTAGTTAGGAAGTGGAATAGTCTAGCGAACGATATAGTGGAGGCGGGAACCATACATAGTTTTAAGACAAGGTATGATAAAGCTCATGGAGCAGGGAGAGCAGAGGCCCAGTAGCGGACAGCGAAGAGGCGGGGCCAGGAGCTGAGTATCGACTCCTGCAACCACAATTAGGTGAGTACACACACACACACACACACACACACACACACACACACACCTCGACCCTGCAACCACAACTAGGTGAGTACAACTAGGTGAGTACATATATATATATATATATATATATATATATATATATATATATATATATATATATATATATATATATATATATATATATATATATATATATATATATATATATATATATATATATATAATGTCGTGCCGATTAGGTAAAACTGGTCAAATAGCAAGAACTCATTTAAAATTAAGTCCTTTCTAAAAATTTCTCTTATACGTTTAAAGATATATTTTTTCATTTATGTTAATGTAAAAATTTATAATTTTGAACCAAGAGAAACTTTGAAAACCTATCTAACCTTATTACAACAAGCGCAATTTAATTTAGTCTAACCCAACTAAATATATTTTAGATACGTTAACAATAATTTAATAATAAACAAACACAATGAAATATATTTTTCGTTATGTTCAGAATGATTTTGGCGAAATTATTGCATACACAAATTTTCACTTGTCTTATATGGAAGGTGAGCGTTGCTATTTAAGCCAAAATCGCAAGTTTTACCTAATCGGCACGACAATAATATATATATATATATATATATATATATATATATATATATATATATATATATATATATATATATATATATATATATATATATATATATATTTATATTTATATTCCTTTTTTATGTTTTCTTTTGTTTACTTAATTTTTGACTTTTACAATGGAGTTCTGATTTTTTTTCTTTTCCATATCTTATATTGACAGCAATGTGTTTAATGTAAAAACGTAACTTAAATGAAATGTTTGTGATGTGTGCAATACAATATTGTGAATAATAATGTGTTGATAATACTTCCACTGTATATAGTGAACACTGTGTTGATAATACTTCCACTGTATATAGTGAACACTGTGTTGATAATACTCCCACTGTATATAGTGAACACTGTGTTGATAATACTCCCACTGTATATAGTGAACACTGTGTTGATAATACTTCCACTGTATATAGTGAACACTGTGTTGATAATACTCCCACTGTATATAGTGAACACTGTGTTGATAATACTTCCACTGTATATAGTGAACACTGTGTTGATAATACTTCCACTGTATATAGTGAACACTGTGTTGATAGTACTCCCACTGTATATAGTGAACACTGTGTTGATAATACTTCCACTGTATATAGTGAACACTGTGTTGATAATACTTCCACTGTATATAGTGAACACTGTGTTGATAATACTCCCACTGTATATAGTGAACACTGTGTTGATAATACTCCACTGTATATAGTGAACACTGTGTTGATAATACTCCACTGTATATAGTGAACACTGTGTTGATAATACTCCACTGTATATAGTGAACACTGTGTTGATAATACTCCACTGTATATAGTGAACACTGTGTTGATAATACTCCACTGTATATAGTGAACACTGTGTTGATAATACTTCCACTGTATATAGTGAACACTGTGTTGATAATACTCCACTGTATATAGTGAACACTGTGTTGATAATACTCCACTGTATATAGTGAACACTGTGTTGATAATACTCCACTGTATATAGTGAACACTGTGTTGATAATACTTCCACTGTATATAGTGAACACTGTGTTGATAATACTCCACTGTATATAGTGAACACTGTGTTGATAATACTCCACTGTATATAGTGAACACTGTGTTGATAATACTCCACTGTATATAGTGAACACTGTGTTGATAATACTCCCACTGTATATAGTGAACACTGTGTTGATAATAACTTCCACTGTATATAGTGAACACTGTGTTGATAATACTCCACTGTATATAGTGAACACTGTGTTGATAATACTCCCACTGTATATAGTGAACACTGTGTTGATAATACTCCACTGTATATAGTGAACACTGTGTTGATAATACTCCCACTGTATATAGTGAACACTGTGTTGATAATACTTCCACTGTATATAGTGAACACTGTGTTGATAATACTTCCACTGTATATAGTGAACACTGTGTTGATAATATCCACTGTATATAGTGAACACTGTGTTGATAATACTCCACTGTATATAGTGAACACTGTGTTGATAATACTTCCACTGTATATAGTGAACACTGTGTTGATAATACTTCCACTGTATATAGTGAACACTGTGTTGATAATACTTCCACTGTATATAGTGGGAAAACTGTGTTGATAATACTCCACTGTATATAGTGAACACTGTGTTGATAATACTTCCACTGTATATAGTGAACACTGTGTTGATAATACTTCCACTGTATATAGTGAACACTGTGTTGATAATACTTCCACTGTATATAGTGAACACTGTGTTGATAATACTCCCACTGTATATAGTGAACACTGTGTTGATAATATCCACTGTATATAGTGAACACTGTGTTGATAATACTCCCACTGTATATAGTGAACACTGTGTTGATAATACTCCCACTGTATATAGTGAACACTGTGTTGATAATACTTCCACTGTATATAGTGAACACTGTGTTGATAATACTCCCACTGTATATAGTGAACACTGTGTTGATAATACTTCCACTGTATATAGTGAACACTGTGTTGATAATACTCCACTGTATATAGTGAACACTGTGTTGATAATACTTTCACTGTATATAGTGAACACTGTGTTGATAATACTTTCAATGTATATGTCTTCTTAGAACAATATTGATGTGTCTCTGTTTACAATTAAAACAATATTGATGATATGCTCTAAACATCATTTAGCATGTTAGAACATGTTAGAAAAAAAATTAAGATTCCGTGTGAATCCATACACAATGTTTAGTGTTCAATACGCAATGCTCAGTTTTCAATACACAATGCTCAGTGTTCAATACACAATGTTCAGTGTTCAATACACAATGTTCAGTGTTCAATACACAATGCTCAGTGTTCAATACACAATGCTCAGTGTTCAATACACAATGTTCAGTGTTCAATACACAATGCTCAGTTTCAAAAAATTTTTCAGTGTTCAATACCAAGCCGGTTATAAAATGTTTAGTGTTCAATAAAAAATGCTCATGTTCAATACACAAGCTCAGTTTCAATAAAAATGCACAGTTTTCAATACACAATTCAGTTTAATACACAATGCTCATGTTCTACACAATGCCATTTCAATAACAAAAATTTAGTGTTCAATAAAATGTTCAGTTTAAAACAATGTCAGTGTTCAATAACAATGCCGTGTTCAATACAAATGCTCAGTGTTAATACCAATGCTTGTGTTCAATACAAATGCCATGTTCAATACCAATTTAGTGTCAAACCAAGTTTGTGTTCAATACACAATGCTCAGTGTTCAATACACAATGTTCAGTGTTCAATACACAATTTAGTGTTCAATACACAATGTTTAGTGTTCAATAAATGCTCAGTTTCAAAAAATTTCCCCGTGTTCAAACACAATGTTCAGTGTTCAATACACAATGCTCAGTGTTCAATACACAATGTTTTTTCAATAAAAATTTCGTGTTAATACACAATGTTTTT
>WNWK01056071.1:0-11103 GCA_009830355.1 Cherax destructor
AAGGATGTGCCTCATGACAATTAAGGAAAGGGGGGAGGTAGAGTACAAAAGAACGGCATGGTTGTCAGCACCACAGACTGGGTTTTTCGGCCATGGACCTGCAAATTTTGCTGGATGACCAAACCCAGCAGTTTCTACACTGCTGCGGTGTAGGGGTCACCTTTCGAACTTGTAAACGTTGACCTGCAATGTAGACCGAAGGTGGCATTTTTTAAAATCAACTTAAAAAAATATATTGCAAGGATAACATCTTCGCTTATTGGCTGGGAGGAAAAAGTGTCAACTTTAAGGAGGGGGAGTTCGGAGCCGCTCCCGAAAATGTCATCACCACATCCCCAAAATTTTGGGGACAATGGGGGGGCAAAAGACAGAACCAAAAAAAAGAATTAAGGGAATGGTGCTTTAATAGTAACAGGGTAGTGTCAATGGTCGTAAGAAGAAAAGTTTGACCGGAGCATTCTGGACCGTAAAAAAGGGAGTGCCCTTTGAGAGGGGGGAAATGAGATGTCTTTACCAACATGGCGTAGCAGATTTTCCCTACTATGGTCTGAAAAGGGTATTAGGAGAAGTGGTCGCAGAGTAAAAACTTCGTCCATTGGTAGTTTGAAACAGAGAGTTTAAGGGGAGTGCGTGACGAGCTGGTCGTTTCATGAGCGAAAGGGGAGTGTCGAATCGTCATGTGTGGGTCTTGTTTTTTTGTGTGGGCCGGGGGTGGTCGAGGGGAAAAAGGGCGAGCGATTCGAAAATTGCCGCACCGTCGGGGGGGGAAGGAACCCAAGGTCAAAAAGGCGAAGGTGGGGACGTATCGAAAGGGCCAGTCGGCCTTTTGGGTACCGAAGCAGGGCAACCCCCAGCACCAGAAAAATTTCCCAGGGGCATGAGAGGGTGCCCAAAAGGGGAAAATCCAACGGGGGGGGGCCCCAGTAGGGGGGGGATCAGGAAGGGGCCCAGGGGTAGTGGGTTCATGGATTGGGTCCCCCGGGGAAAGGTTATTTCTTTTTTTTTTATTTTTAAGAAAAAAAAAAGAAAAAAGGGGAAAATAAAAAAAAAAAAAAAAAAAAAGGGGGAAAAATGGGGGAATAGGTCCTAGGAGGAATAAGGGGGTGCAAATCCCCCCTCCGTGCCCATGAGGACCTCAACACCGAAAAATAGTGCAAAATGCTGCAGGGAAACCCCCCTGATACCCTACCCTTCATGCCAGAAAACCCCGCAATGGGGGTAGCAACCCCCATCCACCGAGCCATTTTTGGGGGGGAAAAAAAAGGGGGGCCCCCGGTATCCCCCCAAAAACAAGCCTTGGCACCACCCCGGAATCCGAAGGTGGCCTCCAGAAAACCCCCGTCGCCCGAAAGATCCCAAAGCCACCCCCGGGGACCGGAAGGATGGGACATCCCGGCATCCAGATTCCACGGCAAACTACACCACCGCCAAGGACCTCAACGGAATGGGATGGACTCAATACCCTTCCCTACCTGGAACTAGAATGCCTGGGGGAAGAAGCTCCCAGGGGTAAAACTGGGAAGGAAATAAGGGAGGGATGAGGAGGGAGGAGGAGGAAAGGGAAAAGGGAGGATGGGGAAGATGGGAAAAGGGAGGGGGATTGGGGGTAATTAAAGGTTCGGTCTGAGGAAGAAGACCAAAGGTCCAACCTCAGCCGATAGCCCTCTTTACCTCGTCAAGGAGCCCCCAAAGAGGTGGAGGCGTGAAGCCCCGGCCCCGCTGGGCTCGGTGGCTGACTGTCAGCTGACTCAGCTAGACTGGCTTGACAGCAGACGTGGGCCTTTGATGTGCTTCCCAGGTGAAGTGCTCACCCCATTGTCTGGGGGGCAGGCATGAGCCAGTATTCAGCTCCAGGTATCGGGGTGGGCCTGGGGGTCATAATGGGAGGGCAGGGTAGGGTGGTTGGCTGCGATGTGGGCAGCCCTCACACTCAGTCAGCATGAGCTGCTGTGACTCCCCGAAGTCTTAATTTGATACATCGCTTAGCAACAGTCTGGTGCTGTTTGATCAAATCATAATACCCGTTCAGAAGAATAGCATTGGCACACCTGCACCCGTGTGAACTAGCCATTTCCTCAATGTGGCCCCAACGTTGACACTTATAACATCGCGTTGAGAGGCCTGACAATGCAATGTTATAGCGCCTGTTGAGGGCAGCACGGGAGGAATATAGCGTGGCAAAGTCCTGGCAGTCCACTAGCCGATCGGGGAACCGAAGGGCGCAACTTGCTCGACCCAGATATTTGGATTCGTTTTGTTGGTTTATGAAAGAGACTTTGGTTCCCCCTAGGTGGGGCAGCTCGGAGTTTGTGTTGGCATATTCTTTGCGAGAAGTTTGTCTATAAATTTAATCATTAGGCACAAATACGTAGTTATCCCCATCATGGAGAAACTTGATAGTTTTCTCTGGGTTGTCTCACTAGCTTCATAAAAATTACCTTACTCTTTGATCAGTGTTGTTAGGGAAATCTAACCTGACGCTTTGGGAGGGGTGGCCCCTGTATCCTTGCACAAGCTTTCTTGGAAGCCTCGTTCTTTTTTTCCGAGGGTTTACTAGTTGTTTCAAATCTGCCTTCACCATCATTTACGCATCAAAACCATCAACTATACCAAGCTGACCTTTCACACTGGCATGGGCGGTGATGGGGGTCAAGGGACATTCACCCCTAGACAAACAATATGGGTGTCAGTGGCCCGGTTTTTCAAGGTCATTAACTGGGAGTCTTATGGATTACCACTACAATACTCGTTAATTATAAACTCAGCTTAACAAATAATCAAAAAACAATTTACAAATGTATGGTAGACATATAATGATTGCAAAATTGTTACATTACAACAAGCTAGGCGCTAAACCCACTAGATAGATAAGAAAAATAGATGTTAAAGGCTGACTCTTGCAATCACAGTTGAAAGGTAACCAATTACTCAAGAAAGTGTTCATGAAACTGAACATCATGCAAAGTAAGCTTGTTCCACAGTAAAAATGCGATAATTTTATACCTGGGCAAAATTTACTTAATGTTATAAAATGCATTTCACCTCACAGCACAGATGAATATCAATTTGAAATATAAATAGTTCTGGGAATTTAAGTCAGTTTCAGTCTGAATGGAAAAATTTTAGAAACACAGCACAACACTAGGACAAGGAACCCAATTGTGCAACCAATTGATAGTTCGAAACCTGAGCGGAGAATGTATTACACTGGGTTAATAAAAAGTCCCATGGTTCCTGGGCTGGTTGGGGTTATTTCTCGATCAGGAAAAACATTCACTTCACTAGACCGCAATATAAGGCAATGGCAGGAGGCCATGCCGCTTTTCAAGGTCATACACCGGGCCTGGAGAGTTACAACACCAATCTGTTAATTCCAAACCTCACCTTAACCAAGAATCCCAAAATTTGTTGGTAAAATATAATGTTGCAATTTTACTTTCAATCTTAATGGCCTAACCCACTTAGATGGCAAAAATAAATAAGGTGTTTCCATGCCACAGTTTAAAGGTACAGTTACCAAGAAAATTTCAGCTAAACATGAAAAGGTTTTCACGTTCAATAATTTTCCCGAACAAATTTACTTAATGTTATAAAATAGCAAGAGTTACACGCTCACAGCACGATGAAAAGTAATTTGAAATAGTTCTAGGAATTTAACAGTCAAGTTTCAGTCTGAATGGGAAAATGTATTTGGAAACACAGCCACCTAGGAAAGAACTTAATTTGTAACTGTATTTGATAGTTCGTAACACTGGGCGGAAATTACACTGGTTAATAAATGAAAGTCACTACACTGTAAACTCGACCTTTTATTAAAAGTTAATAACACAGATAACAGTTAACTGTTTAAAGAAACCTTTTTGAAGGTAGAAATTCCTATGTGGGGAGGGAAAAGTGTATTAACCGGGTGGTCAACCGCCACCACTACAAACACACGCCACAGGAGGCGGCGATTTCTTTGGGGAGAATATGCCTTTCTGTCATCCCAAATGCCCTTTCTGGCGACCTTCTTTTTTCCCATGGTTGTGGCGGTGGGAAATTTACAACATGGAAGATTGTGGGTGATGGTGGTAGGACACACTAATCCCTCTCCCCATTCTACTCTTTAAATCCATCTGGTTTTCAACCCACACTAACCCCCTAGGTAAAAGTTAGCTTTTAAGGCAGGAAGCACACTGATATGGGAACACTAGGTTTGTGTGTGTGGGGATCAGGACAGCTGTTCCTGCTGGCCCTTGTTTGTCCTGCCTGGCTTGGTTTTGCCCCTGCTTGAATGTGCCAGTTAAACCCTGTTAACCACTTGGGGGTTATCGAGCAGCCAACGAGACACATTCTTAAGAAGGGTGGGGAAATCTGGAAAGCTGGAGCAGGATGGGGCCTCGGCACGTTGTGGGCGGAAAAAACCCGCCTCTAGACCATAGGAAATGAGGCGAATGGCTGGTTCTAAATAGAGGGGAGGAGGCAGGCGAGGGGTAGTGTAGATAGGTTCTTGTGCCACTTCAAACCAACACTTTTCGTTTAACTAGGTGATCATATCCAGCTCACACATAAGGTTTCAGCAACAATGCAGCTGCGTCCAACATTGGTTGCATGATGAGTTGTCAGTCAGTGAAATAAGCAGTCCTGGGAAACAAGGCCTAGGACCTCATTCCACGTCCTCTCCCCTCAAACACTCAGTTACTGTTCACTAAATTGGAAGGTTAAAAAAGAAATATACAAAACAAGTAATTGAAGATGAGGTTGATGAAACAATTGTAAAACACTAGTGCCATTGGGCACATTCAACATTCAGTTGCAGGTACACAGGCACTGCAAGGGACAAAAGAAATGGATAACCACCACTTACGTCTGTCAATGACATGAACAAAAAAAAAGGGGAAAAGGGTGCTTGGTTACTGTTCATTGGATGGTGTCCTTGTTGTACGTTGGAAGAAGAAGGTTGTTAATTTATTGACAAACGATATGGGCATCAAACCTGTGACTATCCTTGGCTCTGATGATCCATCCTCGTCGCCACTGTAGTGGTTGTAGGTTAATGAAAGCCAGAGTAACAATAACAAATGTACTCTCCATGACCCGCTCCATAACAACAACAACAAAACTACTACTATAAATAACTGAACCAAACAAGCATAGTATTTAATCCTCCTACTGCTCCCAACCCCTTACAGTATCTATTTTATTTACATGTGAAGTGTTTGGGACAATCCTAACCACTTTAAGTTATTGTTTGGGTGTTTGATAAGGCCACCTAAAACCCTGTCCGCTTATTGAATCCGGTCGAGGACCCCAATGGAAATAAGTCACTCTGACTTTTTGGTTATCCTAGGTTATCTGCACATATGCTACTATGTATGATAATCTATGTAACTTTATTTGTGTATACCTGAATAAACTTACTTACTTGGAGGATACCTTATTTTCTTCTTCAACGAATCCGTTTGGTGTAGTTCCACAGTCATGGGCCAAGCTTCAAACGCCTTTTATTGTTCAGCAATAGAGGAATGGAACAGATTGCCCGCACATATCAAACCAGGCACAGCATGAGCCAGTTCATGAAGAAGCGAAAGGTACCTAATGAATGTAGCGACAGAAAGGGAGGAGAATGATTTTAATTTTTTAGGTAACACATGTAAATGTAAATAACTCTTTTACCTTATTCCTAGTATATATCCTATATAATAGTATAATACATATATCTCCTACAGTGTAAAATATTAAGGTATTAAAACCACCCCAATGGAAATAAGTCACTGTCTGACTTTTTTGGGTTATCCTGGGGGTTCTCTAAACATATGCTGCTATGTATGATAATCTATGTAACTGTATTTGTGTTAACCTGAATAAACTTACACTTTGGTCGAGGTTTCCTTTTCAGAGCGCGAAGACCGGGTTCGATACGGCGTACGCTGTCAGTGGCTCTATAAACCCCAATAACAACAACAAAAGAGTGAGGAGTCTGCTGTATCTTCCTTATTTGGTGGTTTTCCTCTTTTTTCCCCTTTTCCCGTCCCCCTGCCGGGTTTATCACCCTTGTCATACATCAAGCTGGATCATCCTGACGGATCTTGATCCAACCAACAACACTTATCACCACTTACTGTGTAGCAAATGTAAGTGATACATATATTGCTTTATGACACAGTGATACATATGTTGGTTTATGATAGTGATATATATGTTGCTTTATGACACATGTTGGTTTATGAAACAGTGATACATATGTTGCTTTATGATACATGTTATGTGTCCAACGTACTAGTTCACAGATGCTGTGTCTAACATACTAGTTCACTAATGATTACATGTCGGTTGGCAACATCAAAAGCAGATTTAAGGTCAAGGAAGGTAGTGTATGAGCTGTCAGTGTGCAGAGTGAGAAAGGTGGCTATGCAATGGTGCTCATTCCTTTCATGCATGAAACCATACAACCGGGAAACCACCGGATTCTCCAACACCAAAACATCCTTAACCATGTACTAGCCTCGTGTCAGGACCTGGGGTTGATAATCTCTACTGATAAAACAGATACTCAATAGGCGTCCTCCTCGACAGAGAGGCACAGTTCGCCAGATCCAGTTGCATGATGGTTCTCTTCTAGAATATGTAAACAGATACAGGTATCTAGGCTTTGAGGTCCCACTACTTGGACCTGTTGTAACGAGACTTTGTCGTCAATACAAAGAAAGGCTGAGAGCACTTGTTGTGGCGGGTTTCATCCCAGGTATGGTGCTAATGTTAAAATTGTGAAAATGATGTATCTTGCTTATACATATTAGATCATTGGTTGATTATGCTGCGCCACTACTTGCTCTTGTGTCTGACTGGAAGCTTGGAGGCTGGAAACTGCAGAACGAAGCAATGAGGATCATTTTAGGATGCCCTCGTACTGCCAAAATTTTAAATATGCAGAAGAACTTGATATTCCAAGCATCAGAGATCGTGTTACTGAAAGAAATATCCTAATTGAGGTTAATATACTCAGGCAAGCCCATTCAAACCACTGCACGAAGCCCTCCAAACTTTCCTCACACTGTGTGTGTGTGTGTGTGTTAGATTTTTTTGTGTGTGTGTACAGGTCCTGAACGATTCTTTATTAAGATGCCGGAATGCTGTTCTTAGGTTTGCTAGGCGCCCATAAGTGCAGCAGTTATTTGGTTGATGTGCGCCTCAGGAGACATGCCTGGTGTTATACTCACCCCAAGATCTTTTCCTTGATTGAGTTTGTAGTCTCTGGCCCCTAGACTGTACTCCATCTGCGCTCTTCTTTGCCCTTTCCCAATCTTCATGACTTTGCACTTGGTGTGGTTGAACTCCAGGAGCCAATTGCTGGACCAGGCTGCAGCCTGTCCAGATCCTTTGTAGTTCTGCCTGGTCCTTGTCCGATTAATTCTTCTCATCAACTTCACTCATCTGCAAACAGGGACACTTCAGAGTCTATTCCTTCCGTCATGTCATTCACAAATACCAGAAACAGCATTGGTCCTAGGACTGACCCCTGTAGAACCCACTCGTCACCGGCGCCCACTCTGACACCTCGCCACGTACCATGACTCGCTGCTGTCTTCCTGACAGGTATTCCTGATCCATTGTAGTGCCTTCCCTGTTACCCTGCCTGGTCCTCCAGCTTCTGCACTAACCTATTGTGTGGAACTGTGTCAAACGCTTCTTACAATCCAAGAATATGCAATCTACCTACCCCTCTCTCTCGTCTTATTGCTGTCACCCTGTCGTAGAACTCCAGTAGGTTTGTGACACAGGATTTCCCGTCCCTGAAATCGTGTTGGCCGTGTTGATAAGCTCATTCCTTTCTAGGTGCTCCACCACTCTTCTCTGACTATCTTCTCCATGACCTTGTGTACTATACATGTCAGTGACACTGGTCTGTAGTTTAGTGCTATATTCTGTCTCCTTTTTAAAAAATTGGAACTACATTTGCTGTTTTCCATACCTCAGGTAGTTGCCCGGTTTCAATAGATGTGTTGAAGATTGTTGTTAGGGGTCATGGCTCCTCTGCTCCCTCTCTCAGGACCCATGGAGAGATGTTATCGGCCCCATCGCCTTTGAGGTATCGCCCATAGCCTCTTCCTTCCTCCTCCAGTTGTGTGTTGTGTCCGCACCTGATGGTGTACCCTCCTCTCCGCCTTTCAATTCTATCTCCTCTGTGAAAACCTCTTTGAATCTTATGTTGAGCTCCTCACCCGCGGTCATTCCTTGTGCCTCCTCCTTCCCTTCCTCCCGCCGTCACTTGGTCCTTGTTTTTGTCCTCCTCCTGATTGGCTGTATTGGGTCAGTTTCTTTCGCTGCTATGTCATTCTCGTACTGTCTTTGGGCCTCCCTTCTGACCTGTGCATATTCATTTCTGGCTCTTGACTGCTATCCTTATTCTCCTGGGTCCTTTGCCTTCTGTCCTCTTCCATTCCCTTGCACACTTGGTTTGGCTTCCCTGCACCTTTGGGTGAACCATGGGCTCATCCTGGCTTTTGCTTCTCCTGTTACCCTTGGGATAAACCTCTCCTCAGCTTCCTTGCAACTTGTTGTCATATATTCCATCATCTCGTCTACTGACTTCCCCCAGCTCTGTCCCACTGAACTCCGTGCAGGAAGTTCCTCATTCCCACGTATACCTTTCTTCTAGTTTGGCTTCATTCGTGCAGCCCTTCCCTTCCTCCTCCCACTTGTAACTCTACTATGTATTTTGAAGCTTGAACCATATGATCACTGGCCCCAAGGGGGCTTTCATGGTGATGTCCTCAATATCTGCACTACCCCAGTCTCGCTGGTTCGTCCTCTCCTCTCTCTCTTGTTAGTGTCTCTTCGTGTTGGTACATGAGATTTTCCAGTACCACCTCCAGCATCTTAGCCATCCCGTTTCTTGGCCCCCATGTGGCTCTAAGTTCTCCCAATCAATTTCCTTATGGTTGAAGTCACCCTGCTTGCCCTGCTCCCCACAGCCTTCCCACTTCGGCCAGTGTGTCAATCATTCCTTTACTCCATCTCTCTTGCCTTGGCCTCCTGCTGTTCTGTGATTGGTTTACATCACTGCAATTTCCACCTTGGGTAATTGCAGTGTATATGTGTCCCAACAATTAACCCTTTGTGGGTGGTGCCGTACTAGTACATTTCGGGGGGTTGGGTGCCGTACTAGTACGTGTAAATTCTAGCGGCCTCAAATTAAGTGGAAACGGCTGGTAGCCCTACATAGAAAAATGGGTCTGTGGTCAGTGTCACAGTATAAAAAAATCCTGCATCACACACACTGCATAATGAGAAAAAAACTAGACCGTTTTCGTTTAAAAAGCGACTTTGCAGTCTATTTTTGTATGGTATTTATTGATGTATTCTCGTTTTCTTGGTCTCATTTGATAAAATGGAAAATATATTACAGAAATAGAGATGATTTTGATTGGTTTGACAATGACAAGTACAGTGGTACCTCGACTTACGATATTTTTTCATTCAGAATGCTGTTCAAGTGCCATTACCAAGCGAATTTATCCCCATAAGGAATGATGTAAAATAGACTAGTCCTTTTAGACCCCCAAAATTACACTTACAGAAGCATTTAAAAAAATAAACTTACATAAAAGGGTGAGTTTGGGGACCATCGTGTCAGTACCACTGTACCTTGAAATTGAGCTCAGTAAGCGAAAATGTTCGATTTTGACGATGTTCAATAGTAAACCAAATCACACCATGCGTCAATATACATCAACTGGCGAGTCTAATATTCATACACAAGTGCTCTGATATTATTTATACCATTTATACAATGATGCAGTTGTATACATAACAGTAAATCTTCTATTTTTGTGAGAATAAAAATTCAAAATGAAAAGCAAAAGTAATGTAAGAGGGCCTGGAGACATGACTAATGAACAAGAAGATGTTATTTTAGTGTCGAAATGTCTGCCTTGTTTATTCTGGACCCTATTTTGAAATTGGCATTGTTTGAAATTTGTGTGAAATTACTTAATGCCATATTCTGACCACTATTTTGGGTTGTTGAAATTGGTAAATAGGCAGTTTTTTGTACTCAATCGATAGAAGAAATGTAGTTCTAGCGAAATAGCTATAACTTTAGTAGACTGAAGCATTGGAATTTCCAAAAATAGTAAGTAAGTAAAAGTAAGTAAATTTTATTTCATTGCAGATTGCAGATTACATAGGTACAGTGGTACCTGACACGATATTTTTTTTATTCAGAATCTGTTCAAGTGCCATTACCAAACGTTTATCTCCTTAAAAATGTTTAAAATAGACTAGTCCTTTTAGACCCCAAAATTACCTTACAAAAGCTTTAAAAAAATAAACTTACATAAAAGGGTGAGTTTGGGGACCATCGTAAAATCGGTACCACTGTATTGGTAATTACAATGTAAATTGAGTGCAAGGAGGCCATTGACATGCCATGGCATTAGTGGCGCAATCTGTAACAAAGACTATGTACTTTATTAGAGTTTATTGAGTTTATTCTAGTTAAAAATTGTTTTCAAAAAAACAATATGATGAAATTTTACTGTTTAAATTATTATATGATGATATAAGATTGTACAGGTGTTTAGATTCTCGAATGGTAATATGGTTAAATTATCTTAAGGAAAATAACATTGAGCATTTTGACATTAACTTATAATATGAGTATTTAGTTTGGGTGAGTGGGGGGGAAAATAATAGTAACATATTATTAAAAATTTTGATTATCGTATAGGAAAGTAATATTGAGCATTTTTAAAAAAGTTTATGTATGATCATTTAGTTTTGGGTGAGTAGGTGGTTTTTGAGTTAGTCTTAAATTGATTTTTAACAAGATTATCTTAATATTTACTGGTAATAATTCCTTTGGGGGCCCCATGTGCTAGAATTTTTACATAGGTTGATATGAACGGGGTGTAAAAAGTGATCTGTGTCGTGGTGGTCTTGGGCCTATTAAAGTTGGTGAGGGGGAATTTTTTGCGGAGGTTTATATTAGAGTTAAAATTTTATAGTATATGTAGTAGGCACAAGAGAATATGAATTTCTTTCGGTGAGTAGTTTGAGACTTTTGAATATTGGTGGGGGTGCTGTCTAGGTGGGTTTTTATCATTCTGACTGCGGCCTTTT